>CAJHQP010002145.1:0-92479 GCA_905132765.1 Moricandia arvensis
ATGAGCACATTCTTACTACCATTTTACATATTTACTTTAACTATTTTTATTTTCATTTTTAACAAAGTCAATTATAATTTTAGAGTTAATTAATCTAATATTTAGAGTTTAGAGTTGAGGGTTATAGTAAAGTTTTAGAATGTGAAGTTTAGGATTTTAATTAATCTAACATTTTTTATCTTTTTAATAAAATCTTATTTTTAAAAATGTATTTTTAATAAAAATAAAAAATAGTATCAATAAAGTAGTAAAATAAAAAATTCCCTAATATTATTTGTAATTTTTAATTTTGTATGCGTGGCTATCATATTCGAATTTTAGAATGATTAATTACGATAATAATTTTAATAAAGAAATTTTATTATTAATAAATGGTATAACTAGTATATAAATGATGTAATTCATGCAAAATATGCAACTATTATAATTTTCAAGACTAGTAAATCAGGTTTCCATATAAAATAAACGAACAAATATCTTAGTGGATCAAAGATGACAAAAGTTTATCTATTTTATTTAGGTTTTTAATTTTTTTGTTAAATTACTATATTACACCATTAATTTTACATTTTATACCTTACATTTTTAAGATTGGTTAACTAAATTATTCATATTATTATGAAAATCAAACATCACACATATTCTTACAAAGTTATGATCTGAAAATATTGGTACAACCCCTAAAGCTAAACATATAAACAACTAGTATAATTGGTATAACTTTTCATTATATATCTCTATAATACTATTTGAAAAACTAGTTTTTTATGTGTCGTTCTCACCATGATTCTTATAATGGTTGATTACTAAGGTAAATTTAATGAATTAAAATATTACATTTAAATATCATTACTAAACATTTTAGTAATTTCTGTTAATAAGATTTTTAATTCAGTTTCTTTGTTTTTTATTTTAAATAACATATATAATAAAGAAAAAAATTTCAATTTAAAAAGGAATTTTAAAGAGAAATTATATTTATATAAATATGATTTCATACAAAAAGTATTCTTGGTATAAAGAAAAACAATATTCTCTTTAAAACATATTTTTAAGCAACATAAAATACATTTTCAAAGTAATATTTTTTATGTCTATCTATTTCCTTAGATGACAAGATAATATCCTAAAAAGATAAAGTTCACAAAATAATCTTGATATTAAAAAACAATTCTATTTCCTTTAAAACATAATTTTAACCAACATAAAATATTTTTCAAAGTAATAGAAATATTTTATTTATATCTATATATATCCTATATGATTACATAAACTAATTAAATGACATAAATCGAGATATCTTTAATTGAAGAAAATAGTTTATAATTAATATTATTAAAGTGTTTTTATTCATTTTTTGCATAATCTTTAGTTGACTATAAAATTCTTATAATTACAACTAAATAAAAGTATCTTTAAATTTTTTTTTACTTAAATAATAATATGACTTCTAAAAAATCACAAAATAATATATGGTATTTATTTTTAGTAGATAGTAAAAAGGAAACAAAAAAATTTTTTCACTGGAAACATATAATTATGAAATAATTACAAAAATATCTTTAAATTTCATAATTCTGGATACTTTTAATGCACTAAAAATGTTATACTTTATCATTATTATTATTTTTACTTAATATTAAGTTTTATTTTATTTTAATTTTTTTTATGTTTGCAGAACTTAATATACCCATCATCAAGCTAACCAAGCAAATTCAAAATTATATTTTGTTAAAATTATTTAAATTAGTTTTCAATTTACTTTTTCATAAATCGAAGGCTTAAACTTACTTAAAATTTATAAAGTATTTCAATATTTTAAATATCAATATGTGTTCTTGACTTTTCATAAACTTAACAGTCATGTTCATTTATGCAAGAATATATATAACTCAATATAAAAAAGGAGTAACTGAACTAATCCGATTTCTTATATTAAAATCAAAGATCGAACTAAAATAAGAATATATTCTTTTTACACATACAAATTACTAGATAACTCAAAATACTAATAAAAAAATAAAACATTAACCAATTTAAAAAAAGGTTTTTGTAAATTTATATATATATGCATAAGAATTTAAAATATTATCTTTAGATTCATTTATGTAATTTTGATTAAAACACTTTAGTTTATTTTTTTATTTTATTGTCAAATCAATATATTAAGTTACATATAGTCTTACTAAAATATACTTACATATCTAAGACATTAACCAACCTAAATAAAATAATAAAAATATTCAAAATTTTAATTTAATAACAAAAATATCAGGGAGAATTGTCTAATATGACTCACAACTTGATTTCAAATGCAAAAGTAAACCCAAATTTGAATCAAATGCAAAAAAATAACATAAAAGCTATTGAAATTACAACCAGACCCTTGGGAATAAACAAAAAAACTGAATTTTGTTTTTCGTTTCTAACCCCCGCAAGTCTTCTGTCCAGATGACTTTCAAGTAAGTCGTCTAATATAGTTTTTATTAAATATAATTTAAATTTTTTGTAAAAAATATTTTGATAAGTGAAATTGAAATCATGTAATTAACATATAAATTAAGATATAACAAAAGTTAATTGTTTCCAACATAGATGAGTGAAAGTAGTGAGTCATAGTATTCTTTGGTTTAGGTTTTGCCAACATATGTTGTAGTATTGTATGTGTTCTTATGGTTAGATTTTGGAAAGCATAAATGTTTTTTTGAAAAATTTAAAATTGATCTAAGTGTGTTTATTTCTGTGTATAGTAAACACTCTTTCAGTATAATTTGAATTTATAACTTGGTTAGTTAGTTAATTTAGTCAATTTAGTTTATGGGTTAATTTAGGGTCTGGGACGACTTACTAGTAAGTCGTCTGGTGAATATATTTACGGTGGACGACTTACTAGTAAGTCGTTGGATCTACAATATTCAACAGACGACTTACGAGTAAGTAGTCTAAACCAGATCGAACCTTTAATTTTACCATAAGTCGTCCAAACCGGACCAAACCTTTAATTTTACCATTTTACCAATGTACTTTTAAATTTAACCAGATTATTTAATGGACATATATAAGATGTTTTTTTATTCACTTTTTGGGGAAATTTAGAAAACCCCAACGCTGTTTCTCTCAAAGGCGATGTCGAAGGCGATTTCCGTTGATTCTCTCTAATATTTGCTGCCTCACCACCGATTATCTCTTCGTCGTTATCACCGTCGTTCTCACCACCGTTCTCACAGCCGCTTCCTCCATTTCAGATCTGAGAGGAAACCCTAGCGTCGTTTCTCTGTAAACCCTAGTGTCATTTCTCTCAGAGGCGTCTCGTTGAACTCCGCCGCCGGTAAGTTATATCTCTTACTGTCGAGTGATTGATTGAGAAAAAGATGAACATAAAACGTTGTCTCTATCAATCTATATACTCGTTCTATCCGTCGTTCTCACTGTGCTTCTTTTTTCACATCTATTTTTGCAGATCTATAACCGCTGTGTCGAAGGCGACTATATCTTCTCCGAATTTCCAGGTCGGCTTTAAAAATATTCTACTGGAAGTCTTGGAAGAATTATAATTAAGTCGTCTAGAAAGTCTTCCAGTTGGAAGACTTTCCAAATGACTTAATTATAAGTCTTTCAGCTGGAAGATTTGCTAGTCGTCTGGAAAGTCTTCCAGACTTATAATTAAAATGTTATACTGGATGATTGTGTGTTTGAGATGGTTGTCTTTGATTGTTTTGCAGACAAAAAATGGATATTCCAGAACTCACCCGTAGGTTACATACATTAGGGGAATAGCCCCTCGCAATGAATAACATTTTGTATCATACGGATTGTTTGAAGTTGTACACTACTTTAAAGAAAGCTCTTCATGGTTACGGATATGTAGAGCTGAAGGAGTCAAAGTTGGGAGTTTTCTTCAAGTTCAAAGAGCTGGGATTTGCTTAGGCTTCAAGGCTGGTTCACTACATGCTCGGTTTCCGGTTGGACATAAAGAAGAAGTATGAGCTGTGGAGTCTCGTTTGTCCACAACCTGTGAGGTTTTCACTGTTAGAGTTTGAAAGCCTCACTGGTCTAAACTGTGAGTACATCGAGGACCTTGAGAGACCGAAGGGTGTTGTTACAAAAGAGTTGGCTTCTTTCTAGGGGATGTTGGGAGTTCATGTTGAAGCTGAGCCATCTACTGAGCAGATAATAGCAACACTTGAGAGATGCGAAGGGTGGTCTCGGGATGATCGCAAGCAGCTCAGATACCTTGCTATCTTCACTGGATACATTAAAGAGAGAAAGTATTCAACCCTTACAAGGGTTTGTCTGGCAAGGCTAGTGATGGAGTTAGAACGGTTTGAGAATTATCCATGGGGGAAAGTTGCGTTTAAGGTGCTGATGGACTCTGTGAAGGGCAAAGATATTTCGGGTTGTTACACTATTGATGGGTTTATACAAGTTCTCCAGGTCTGGGTGTACACAAATCTGTCGGAATTGGGTGCTAATTATGGTAATTCCATACCAAACAGACCGTCTCCACCGATACTGGCTTACATGAGTGGCAAAGGACGCAAATGCTTTAAAGATGCAATTTGCAGACATGTATTTACTTCAATCCAAAATACTTCGCAGAAAATTTATGATTAAGTCGTATGGAAAGTCTTCTAACTGGACGACTTAGTAGAAGACTTATAATTAAATTGTTTGGAAAGTCTTCCAACTGTATGACTTAGTAGAAGACACTTATAATTAAATCGTCTGGAAATTCTTCCAGCTAGACGACTTAGTAGAAGACTTATAATTAAGTCATGTGGAAAGTCTTCCAGCTGGACGACTTAGTAGAAGACTTTTAATTAAGTTGTATGGAAAGTCTTCCAGCTGGATGACTTAGTAAAAAACTTATAATTAAGTCGTCTGAGAAGATTTTTCTTTCCATCTTTCTTAATTCGTCAAATATCTTAGTTCATATCTTTTATTTACTGTAGATTACGGTGATCAACTTTGTTCAGAAGGACATTGGTCAAATGTTTCCAAAATGGGACTCTGATGTTCAGGACCCGACCGTGGAGAACCTAATTAAAGTCATGTTTAATCAGAGACCGTGGAAGTGGACCATGGATTGCTGGGAAGTCACCGGTACTTGGGTCAATACAAAGTCGGCAGTTGTGAGTCAAGCGAAGAAAGAGATAGTTGTGGTGAAGGAAGACAGTCAAAGACCTTGGAAAAAAACTCATAAAAAGGCTAGTGAAGGGGCACCTGCAGAGGCTAGTGAAGAGGTTCCTACAGAGGCTCGTTCAGAGGTGAATACGACTGTTGGTGGGATGACCAAAGAGGATATTGAAAGAAATTTCAAGGACATAGTTGATGCAATAATTTTGGACGTGCCTTAAGGAGATCAAGCATCTGTCGGAAAGGGTAGAAGCTGTGGAGAATAAGGTTGGTATCACCAAAAAAGGGAAAGGGACATCATCTCAACACACTACTTCTCAACCTAGAGGGAAAGAGACATCCACGCAAGAACCCGAGGTTAGTGACGAATCCTCTCCCAACAAGAGATTGACTAGACAAAGTCTTAAGAATAAGAACTGAAAGTTGGATTTGCTTTGTTTCTTGTATGTGAGAACATGTGTGACATGGATCTTTGTTTATGGATTTTGTTTGAAATGGATATTTGTTTATAATGTGCTTGTTTTGTTTTGGTTAATATTGTATAAACCTATCTTGTGCATTGCAAAGTGAAAGTGTTAATGGGGCGAACGCGGGAAGGAAGAGCGTGCTGGAGGATAAAGCTCCAGATGTATCCGCAGATGCAAGCCTTGTTCTATTGGACAAACAAACACCCACTGTTTCGAATTTATAGCATGAGGATGCTAGATATCAAGAAAATAAGGATGTTGCTTTGGCAGTTTGCTGTGCAAAGAGAGATCGAACAAGGAAACTTGCTGCCTCACAATAATCTCCTTATACGCTAAATAGCACGGCCAAAGTGATCATTTCAAACAAAAAGCTTTGTCCAGGCTATAATCCCTTTGCACCAATTGACAAGAATAAGTTGAAGAAACTCGCTGATTGGTTGAAAACTTATCCGTAAGTGATTGCTTTCCCATAATAGCTTGAGTTAGTCTACAAAAACTGATTGCTTTTCAACATTTTGTGTTTGCAGTCATTATAGAATACCTCTCGTGAAGAAACCACGTACAAGTCCAACTTGGTAGTATCACACCCTCTGGACCTCTGTATCTTGGCTTGAGGACTATTTAAGTCTTCCGCTATGACTTAGAAGACTTACTAGATGACTTACCGATAAGTCGTCTGGTAAGTCTTCTATGTAGACGACTTACCAATAATTCTTCTGATATCTTCTGACTTGTATTATTTTATATGCAGCATATGGATGCTTGGATTAATGTGATGAGGAAGAGGTACGACGCTAAGCAACAACATATCCAGGAACGAGAGAATGTGCTTCATTGATCATTTCTTTGCTCAGCAATGGAGATTCCACTTAAGGATTTTAAGGACTCGGAGCCCGATCTCTATGGTTTAGGAAGAAGACTCCCTGGTGGGGCGTGGAATTATTATCCAGGCACTATACCATCATTTTGCCAATCGAACAAATTGTGGGGGCGAATATTGATGATATCTATGAGCCAGTGAACTACAAGAACACTCATTGGATTACTATGTAGATATCGATCCCTAATAGGCACATAGTCGTCTGGGACAACATTTCTTCATGTATCTCCCCAGAAGAACTCGATGTGGTAATGGATCCTTTTCTCCACATAGTCCATTATCAGCTTTTTGACTGCGCTTCCATCAAAAAACGTGACCAATTATCCTTGGAGCCATTCACATATGAGAGACCGACCAATATACCTCTGGCCCGAGCTGGTGATTGTGGCGTGTATGCTCTAAAGTACATTGAATGTCATGCTCTTGGGATGCCATTTAATCAGAAAGACTTTGCTGAGGCCAACGGGAAGGCTGTGAGGGATAAGATGGCGGTGGATATATTTAAAGCGCTTCCTGGCCAGCATGAGAAAGAAAACATGGATAATGATGTCAACCTGGGAACGTATGAGGGGTGATAAACAGGCTGATGTGTGTATTTGAACTTGATTATTTTGGTGTCTGATGTATGATAGGTTAGGCTATGTATGATGTATTTGAACTTGATTATTTTTTGTAACCTATCTTCTGCACATAAGACTTTGCAGAATATTGAAAGTTAAGTCATCTGGAATGTTGGACGACTTAACTATAAGTCGTCTAAAAAGTCTTCTGTGCAGTGACCTTTTGGAACCTTTTGGATAATATAAAGGGCAAAACCTTCTTAAATTTGTTTGGTAGTGCAATTTGACAAAGAAGTTGACACAAATAAGTTCATAACACAAATTCTTAATAAATAGATTAAACACTGGACGACTAACTTGAATGTCTTCTGGAAGAATAAACCATGGACGGATAACTTTAAGGTCTTCTTGACAACTTACTTGAAGGTCTTCTGGAAGACTAAGCACTGGACGACTAACTTGAAGGTCTTCTGGAAGAATAAACCTTGGACGACTAACTTGAAGGTCTTATGGACGACTTACTAGAAGGTCTTCTATAAGACTAAACACTGGACGACTAACTTGAAGGTCTTCTGGAATAATAAACCATGGACGACTAATTTGAAGGTCTTCTGGACGACTTATTAGAAGATCGTCCACGTCATTTCTTACATTGTGGTTTTGAATGACCAGTTTCTTTGCAATTTGAGCATCTATAAACTTTGTGTTGCTTTCGGGGTTTGCGTCCTCTCATCCTGGATAGCTCCAACCAAAATTGCCATCTTATTTCTTCTGTCTCCCCGGACCACGCTTGACATCCAGAGGAAAGAATGTGAGTTTCTCAACTTGTTGTCCAGCACAATGATATATATTCTCTGAGTATCTTGCAAACAAATAATCCTTTGAGTACACTGGACATACAAGTGTGGAGGTATGCAAACCAACATATGTTCCAGCAGCTATAGCATGAAAGCAAGGTAATTTCTCCACTGCATAGACACCACAATCACACTTTCCATCTTCCAAATCAACCGCACAGTCCATTTTGCCACCTTTACAAAGAATCGCCATCCATCAATTGGTTGGACCCTCATCGTATCCTCTATTCAACACCCCGACTATGGTGAGTCGGGAGACTCAAATCATCTTCTCTCCTTTTACAAGACCAATTTCCTAGCTTCTCCCTTATGAACTCCAACAGGAACTAAATCGGAAATTCTCTATCTCGCTTCAGTGCAGAATTAATAGATTCAGCGATGTTGCTTGTTTTTATGTTGTACATGCCCCCCTGACAATAAACTCTTGACCATAGGCTGACGTCGGTATTCTCCAAATACGTTGCAATGTACGGGTTTGCACTCTGTATCAGAACCATGTACCGGTCAAAATCTGAAAGCGTATGAGTATAAGCAGCACCTTTCACCAAGTACAAGAGATGTTTCCCTTTATACTTTTTGACAATGTTATCTTGAAGGTGATAATAACATATTCCTTGGGTTGCCCAAGGAAACACCTTATCACACGCATTTCTAATGGTCGTGTGCCGGTTGGAGACTATCAACAGGGGCTGCTCATCACATATACAGCTAGCCAATTTTGTGAAAAACCATTCCCAAGAAGGTCCATCTTCAGCATCCACGATCCCAAAAGCCAATGGAAATATCTGAAAGTTCCCATCTTGTGCGGCTGCAACTAACATAACACCTCCATACTTCCCACTTAGTTGAGTCCCATCCACCATAATGACCCTTCTCTGATACTTAAAACCTTGATAGAAGCTCCAAAAGAGAGAAATAAATACTTAAATCTATTAATAGAATCAAGTTCTATAGTCGTGATAAAATCAAGATTTGCTAAGGAGATTTGCTCGAGATATGATGGCATACATGAATACCCATCTTCTGCTGATCCTCTCACCAATGTTTGTGCATATAACAATGCTCTGTATGAAGTGGTGTAATCAAGCGTCATGCCAAACATTTTCTTCAATGCATCAGTGATATGCTGCGGAATCAACCCATCAATGATTCCAACACGATCAATGAAAAGCCTACCAACATACTTCGGAGTACAGTGTCTCCGCTGAGCGATTCGGTCTCCCACTGAGCATGTATGTGTTTCCACATACTTTGTTACTCAAAACGTGTTTGTCCCATGCTTCACACTCGCTCTGATCTTCCATCCATAACAACTAACCCGACATGTTGCCACAAAGAGAGTTTTTGTTGACTTCTATATTCTGAAGGAGAACTTACGCCTCACTGCTGTCAACCACAACTCTTAAAGCAGTGCATCCTTGCTAACAAAACTCTGGTTGACATAGATACTGTTACAATTCGATCTTTCTCCTTCAATAGCATATGTTTTTTTTAATTCTTCAAAACATATATCATCATCTTCTTCCTCATCCTCTTCTTTAACCTTTTCATAAACACTGTAATCCTCATCATTCTCGTCTGCTCCAGCAATAATAGAGATATCAGCATACTTCTCCCCATCATCCTCCTCCCCATCATGATTTTCATGTTCAACCAAATCATCATCATCATCATCTTCAAAACATTCATCAGCTTCATCATCTTCTTCCCTTTCCTCTAAAACCATTTCCACCTTGCAACGGCTTGATACACAAAGTCGTACTCGATGCATTTTGGTTATCTCGAGCAAGTTTCAAACTTGTCTATCACTTGTAACATGAATAGGAGGGGTGTCTAGAGCCTGCATCATTTCTGCTGGTAATGAGTAGGTTATCTCCACAGACTTTGTGTTCCTGTCCAGTTTATAATCTTCTTGAGCCATTGCAACAAGTTCAGCATGTGTCGAACCTTCACTCAACAAAAATATTCTTGCTCCTTTGTAATTATCAATCACGAAATCCCAATAGGAATCTTTCAACAACCATTCTCCATACACTGCATATAACTTATGCATCATCTGGAAAATTCAAAATAAAACACATTAGTAAACATAGAGAAAATGAAAGTTTACTAAACATTAACGCAGACGACTTACGGGTAAGTTGTCTGGAAGACATAGACGACTTACGGGTAAGTTTTCTGAAAGACATAGACGACTTACCAGTAAGTCGTCCAAACATGTCATTTTTGCAATTGACTTTGAAATTGGACGACTTACTTGTAAGACGTACATCTTTGTTTGTTATAAAAAAAATTCTAGACGACTTACCAGTAAGTCATCTAGGATATACGGGTTAGTTTTGCATTTGACCGAATTGTATCAGATATTTGACTTTTCTTGGACGACTTACCAGTAAATCGTCTCTAGGAAAACAAAAATTTCAATATTTTATTAAAGCTAGATGACTTATCTGTAAGTCGTCTCACGTTAGTTTGCAATTTGAAAATAAAACTTAAATATTTAACCTTTCCCAGATGACTTACTTGAAAGTCGTCCAGGTAGACGACTGCCGATAAAGTCGTCTGAGATAAGAAAGGTTTGACCAGAATCTCGGAAAAAAATCTGGACGACTTTGCTTATCCTGGACAACTTTCAAGTAAGACAGACGACTTTCAAGTAAGTCGTCTGACTGGACGACTTCCGAGTAAGCCGTCTGGGAAAAGTTAAATATTTAAGTTTTATTTTCCAATTGCAAAAGTAATCTGAGATGACATACATATAAGTCGTCTAACTTTAATAAAATATTGAAATTTTTGTTTTCCCAGAGACGACTTACTGGTAAGTCGTCCAGGAAAAGTCAAATATCTGACACAATTCGGCCAAATGCAAAACTAACCTATTTATCCTAGACGACTTACTGGGTATTCTCTAGATTTTTTTAAACAAACAAAACTGGATGACTTACAAGTAAGTCGTCTGTTTGACCAGAAGACTTACCCGTGAGTCTTCTACAGCCAGACGACTTACGGGTAAGTCTTCTACGCAAACAGATCTGGAAAAAAATCATTTTCATACCTTAAACTAATGAGATGACTTCTTTAGCACACAGAGTCTTCTCCAACCACCCAGAACTTCAAACGGAAGTAACCCACCAAGAATAGTATGCTTGAATGGCTCTACCAACCATAAAATTTTTTGAATCAAAAGCTTGAGTTTTTTGGATGAATATGGAGACAAAGTGAAAGAGATGTTGTTTTTCGTTCATAACAATTGAGAAAGAGTGAGTGTAAATCGATTTTAGGTGCATTAAGAGCTTCAAATTGGTTGTTCATGGTGGTTGGGGTATTGATGACAATGACAATCTTGTAAATATTGAAGATGATGAAGTTGAGAGAGTAAAAAAGTCATTTTCGAAAAAAACAATTAATGGTATTTTCGTAAATAATGTGAACATGTGGGGGGTGAATAGGACAAAAGAAAAATAAAAAAAGAATAGGTTAGTTTTGTGTTTGATTTTGAGTTTTGAGTCAAATTTTCAAAAATCCCAAAATATTATAGTGGAATTCAAAGAACTAGATTCAATTTAATAAACCCAAATGATAACCAAACTCACTAGATATTATATATCCAAAATCCCATGTATAATTAAAATAAAAAATAAAAAATAAATTATACATTAATTATAAAATGATTTAAAGTAAAAATAAAATATCAATCAGTTATATAATATATTTACTTTATAAATATTTGTGTTTGGGCATGAGCATGATCACTAGAGAATCACTTAGTTAGCCTAGTATTACTAGTACAACTCGTACAACTTTGACATTTCAACAATTATAGAACATATTTGCTATTCCACACGAGAAAATAATCAAATACTCAAATTGGTATGTAGTCAAAAAGTTTTCTCCTAGTTATTTGAAGCTTTGCAATTTTTAAAAAAAAAATTATTACACAACCTCATAAATTTACATGGTCTACTATATACTTTTGAAATTTGTTTACTTGTTTAGCAACATTATTTTGGAATAACATACAAAAAGCATGTTTTTAATAAAAAATATGATTCTAAAATATGTTAGACATAGTATGAAACGTAAATAAGTGGTACAACTAATGTAGTTATATTTTGTGCATGGTACAACTAAGTTTTTAAATTTCACAGTCAAAGTACAACTACGTTCAATATAGTACAACTGACAAACCGGTATAACTACGTGTTATTAAAAGAATTTAGTTATATCACTTATACCTATTTTTTCTTTAGTTGTACTAGTTGTACCAGCTATACTCTACATAATATATTTTTCGTCTAATTTTGTACCTTACATGCTTTCATTCTCTTGATTGAGGTATATTTCTATTGATTAGAATCATAAGCTATTTGAAAGCAAATATGGAGGCACAACAAATATTGATATTTTAGCTCTCATATTGAAATAAGTAACTTTTACTATGTTATTTTTGTATATGTGTTTACAATTGCTCTATCTCTTATCTAATTTTCATGTCCATATCAAGAAAATATACCTTGGGACAAGAAGCCCACCACCCAATGTTTAACCAACTCAACTCAAGTGTTTTCACAATTAAACTAGTAATACTACTAATAACGTAGTTAAACCAGTTGTATCAGGTGGACCATAGTTGTCGTAGTCCAAACACCAAATATGAACGATTAATCGATTATGCATCCTTTTTGAATTCGTAATGTTCTAAATCATATTTTACTACACTATCTTTTGCAGTATACTCTTCTAAATCATGTTCTACTACAACATTTTTTTTGCTCCCCACCGGTCTTCTTTGGCTTTGAGAATTGAAGATGTATTTTTTTAAAAAAAAATAGTACAACTACAATTATTATTTCAACCAAACAATATAGAAATCAAACTATTAACATATTTTGACAAATCCATGCGGCTGAGGATTAGACCAACATGTTTTATTGGTTCAACATCATCCTTTTTTATAACATCATTTGCACGCTGAAAAAAAAACAAATATAACCATATTAATTTTAAAGTTGTACTAGTTATACGCATTCGAGTTGTACCAATTATACTAGTTATACTCGTTGTAGTTTTACTATTTGTACTAATAATATTCTGCATTCTTCTTTGTCATAAATTTCAGACGTTGAAGATGAATTTAGGTTTCAAATAAGAAGGAAGTGATCGAGTGATGATTATGCGTTAATTAATTTTCGATGATCACTCTTTTTCTTCTTCTTTTCGGCAAATCATACTTTTTGAGTTATTATGAGGTAAACAATATGAAAATGAAGGAGATGGTGATTATGGATAAAAGAATGGAGGAGATGAATATAGAAAAGATGAAAATAAGTTTGAATTTAGATGATGATTTGAGATGAGGAGCTGTTTGTGAGTGAGATCTGAAATGGGGGAGAGATGTGGGGATTTAAGGTTAGAAACTGGATCGGAGTTTTGGTTCAAACAAATGGTTTAAATATGAGTTGTTGGGTTAGTAATAAGTTAAAATTTCTAGGTGTTAAGGATTTTTTATTTGTTTTTAATTTAATTTAACTCAAAATAAAACTTAAAATACCATGAGTTCATTTTAATTTTTTTTGGGTTCCCTTTAAGGTCATTCCTGAAAAGTATCAGTAATTTCTTTATTATCTATGCCAAGTGTGATATCTTGAAGTTTTCTTTCCGAGATTATTTGCCATAAGTAAAAAGAAAAATGGAAAAATTGGTTTTTTTTACACTTCCACATTTTTATAGGAATTCAGACTGAATATATATAAACCAACTAAAAATACAAAGAAATGGTTCATGGTTTATCCATCATTGTATCTAGAAATGATTGTTAGTAACCAATGAAATTCAACGACATTACGACAACATTTAAATATTAAAATTATCTCTCTAAATCATTTTGCCCTCTCCTCTCTCTAACCACGCCGTAATCTCTTTCACTTCCGATGGACGGCAACAGTCTCTCGTCGCCGGTCCGCTCATATGCTTTTTTCCTTTGTTTTTATTTATACTCTTAGCTTTCTCTCCCTCACCTCATCCCTTTACCTGAATTCTCTGGTGTTCGTTGGTTCCTCCGGCGAATCTTTCCAGATCTCTCGTGCGTCGTGATATCACTGGAGTATTGGTGGGTTGTGGGAGGTCGATTAGCCTAAGAGGCCTTTGTCCAGTCCTCAGAGGTTCCATAGGGCTCATATTTGGGTCAGATATAAGCTGCAGAGGTCCCAGAGACATAGCGTCACTGCCTCGTTTCTCCTCCGGTTTGGTCTGTGACTTGCTCATGTGTTTCATTTATTGGCTGTGTGAGGGATTTTTTCTGAGCTTCTCCGCCCTTTTGGGTGTAAGGTAGTGCTTAGGCTTACCACCAAGGACCTAATTTCTGGTTATGTTGACGACAAGATATGGTGTTACGCTACTGTTCATGGTGTCTTTCCACTTGCAGTTCGTTTATTTCGATTTTGTTGGGTTTCAGAAGACTTGCTCGATTTGGTCCATAGCCGTGCCATAGTGTTGCTTCATCACCTTCAATGGATTGCACCTGTTTTGAGAAGCTTTTCGCTCCTTTGTCCTTCATGTCTCCGAAGGAAACATCCACTGGATACTTTAGTTACCTCTCTTGTTGATTTTTTTTACTCTGCAGTGTTTTTTCATTATGTCGCATGGCCGGAGTCTGGGAGTTTGAACTCCGCCTATGTTGATCAGTGGTCTTCCCCATCCTTCATGGTAGTGACGGAGGCTTCAGTTTGTCCTTTAGTGTCACTTTGGCTTCTGGTTATCAATTGTTTAGAGATGATTCCCTAAAGCGAGGACGGGGGCAGGGTTGTTCGCCTCCTCTGATTGTCACCCTCGGAACCACCTACATGCTTATAAATCAGCAATATCCAAGATTAGCCATATCCAAACCCAGCAAAAATGTGTTTGGATATGTCTAATCCAGTTAAACCGGGTCAAAAAATTTAAAATATAAATCAGCAATCAACCTCTTAGTCCCTTAATTATTTACAAAATTGGTTTGTTTAAGGGAATTTTAACAAAATAAACACATTCGAGAAATTCCAAATGTAAATATGGTTGAACAAGATCACATGAACCCATAGTTGGGTCTGGGTTCAAAATGGGCCGAATCATATCGATCACGTGGTAAGCATGCGGAGGAAAAGGCCATAAAGAGTCAAACATCCGTTTGGTGAAAATTGTAATTTTGCGGGACCACAAAAGAGAAATAGAAAAAGAAATATCCTCTTCTTCATCATCATTCCTTTTCCTTGAGGCTGACGAGGCTACGAATTGCCACAACAGGCGTATATTAGAGAGCGATTCTCCTGGCGCACGTTAGACAGAAAACATGTCTAGTTTTGTATTCAGAAGAAAGTAAAATAATCAATCAAGACGAAGAAGAAGCTCACCGTGTCTCTTTCATCTTCTCCGATCTCGTCGTTTGCTTCCTATCGGTTTCGATTTCTCTTCTCCGTACGTTGTAGGTATCTTCCGCGTTATGATTTTGTGAGAAGACTAGAAATATTCCTAGGAGTAATCTGGAAATCGGCTTTAATAAGTTCAATAAAAGTTTGAATTATGCAAAATCTTTCATAGTTATGGTATTTGTGCAGGTTGCTCGGCTAATTGATTGTACATAACCGATCATTGTTATCATTATTCGCTTGGGATGATGATGATGCGAACTGTCTCTCTACCACTCTCTCATGATCTGAATCTTCATAATATCCATCAAGCTTCTGGATACCATAATGTGCCTACTTGTGTCATCTTCCAATTATTACTTAATTCCCCTGTTTTGATATCTCTACTTACAATTTTTTTTCTGTTTCCTGCAGAGTGTTGCTTGTAAAAATCGTGTGTATCTGACACGGACACGTCTTTCATCATGTTCCACGGTATCATCTCTGCTCATACCATAGTTAATCGTCCTTCTATTAGTGCTTTTATTTGGTTTTCTTCAACTAATGTTGTTGTGAGGATCACTAGCCATGTTTCTCTATCTTTCTTCCCCTCTTGAACACAGATTCATGTTTGAAGTAAAGTTATGGATTCTTTTTCTTCTATGAATTGTATGTTTCCTTTCCTCTTGTCTTAGAGACAAGACGTGTGGAGTCTTCAGCTTCTGGAGAGCTTGAGTGGTTCAAAAGCCCCTGTATCTTCTAGGTGTAACGCATTCGTTTGCCGAGCAGCTCTCTTTCCAGGGAGTGGAAGCGAAAGCCCCATTTTTAAATCAACTGCAGTAGTACTCACAAGGTTATATGCCTGAATCTTTATTCACTTATACTGGTAAATGCGTTATGTGGGTTTAACTGCCAAAGTGTGCACAGACATCACATGTTTTTTTGCTTACAACTGAGACACCAAAAAGAGATCATATTTGAATACGGGGAGTAGGATATACATTCCATATTTGGTCCGTCTTTCAGACACATTTTCAAGTTTTCAATAATGCCATTTACCTCAAATGTTCGTCATTGATATCAGGGCATATGATGCTTTACATGGAAATCCTCATTTAGTGAAACTAATTTCAGCAGTTGCCATTCTTGCATTTGCTACATGGGGGATTAGACCCCTTCTGGGCTTAACCAGAGCTAACTTGTTTGAGGTGAGATGTCGTTCTCTCTTATGTATTCCTTCACTTTTTGGGTCATAGAGTACTTGGTATAGTTTATTCTTAGTGGACGCAATTTTGATTCCAGAAGGGAAATGATGCAAATTCACAAAAGAGCAGCACACAATACATTGTTGTGTCATATCTTCAGCCTTTGCTGCTTTGGAGTGGAGCACTCCTTTTCTGCAGGTTGACAATATTTTTTGTTTCTTAACTATTATATGTTTTTTACTAAAACCAATATGGAATTGTCTCTCAGAACATTGGACCCAATAGTATTGTCTTCAAGTGCCAGCCAGGCTGTTAAAACTCGCCTTCTTAGCTTTGCACGCTCCATGTCAACAGTGTTGGCATTTTCTTGCTGTTTATCAAGGTGAGAAAGAGTTTCTGAAAACTGCTAGTCTGCTTTTATTAGAACACTGCTATATTGAGCTTCACTATTGAAGTACTTGCATCAGAATAGAAGTCTTCAAAAGACCTAAATGACCTTTCTGCAGGTTCAGGATTAGGTTCTTTCAATCAGTTGGAAATAGTGCAGCATATTTTGTTTCGGTCCTTGTATATCTATCATAGCTTAGCTTTATTAAGTTCCAAATGTAAATTTAGTTATACATTTTCTTTTCTGCAGCCTACTTCAGCAGGTGCAGAAATTTTTTATGGAGACAAATAATCCTGCCGATACCAGAAATGTACGTGTCCCCTATCCTTAAACGGACTTGGACACTTTTTTCTTGTTGATGGTTATCGGTCCTCCTAATATGCGATATGATGCCCTTCAGCTGTAGGGCTTAGCTTTCCTTAGTAGTTACCTCTTAGGAAGAGATAAATATGTTTTTCTATCACGTCTAATCTTTCCATTAACGAACGGGATATACTATATATGATTATGAACTGTATGTCAGATCGCGACTCCCATGAAAATAAGCATTGTATCCCTCTAAACTTGTATTCCTTTTGTGAATTCGCATCGTTTATTTTAGGCGTTCTGAAAGAAGAAACTCCTTTAACATCGATATACAAAATCTCATTTGGCTGATGCACAAGTTGTACTTGAGATTGGATGTCTTTTAGCTAATTTCATTTATCGGAAGTATGTTTATCTGTTTTTTTTATTATGCCAGATGGGTTTCAGTTTTGCTGGAAAAGCTGTTTACACTGCTGCGTGGGTCGCTGCTGTTTCATTGTTTATGGAGCTTTTGGGTTTCTCTACCCAAAAGTGGCTAACAGCTGGAGGTCTGGGGACAGTACTGCTTACTCTCGCTGGTCGTGAGGTGAGTTCCATTTACTTTGGCATACTAAATCTAATTACAGTGAGACGATAATACGTTTTGTGGATGGTGCAGATACTTACTAACTTTCTTTCAAGCATTATGATTCATGCTACACGGCCCTTTGTTCTGAATGAGTGGATCCAGACCAAGATAGGAGGCTATGAAGTTTCTGGCACAGTAGAGGTCCGTTAAGTTGTCAATATATAATCACAGGCCGCCTTAGATTGACTTTCTTAATTCATAATCACGCCACTTGCTTCAACGTTCAAACACTAGTCTTTTTTTATATATGAATTTTGTTCCATGGAAATTGACTTTGCTTCATTATCAGCACGTTGGTTGGTGGTCACCTACGATTATCAGAGGTGATGACCGTGAAGCAGTTCATATTCCTAACCACCAGTTCAGTGTTAACATTGTGAGGAATCTAACTCAAAGAACACATTGGCGCATCAAAACACATCTTGCCATTAGCCATCTTGATGTCAGCAAAATTAATGTGAGAAAACATTCTTGTTTTACACATGCTTTTATCCCTGCCCTTTTAAAGTAGCTAATGCGACAAGTGGTTGTATTATTTTCAACTTGTACAGAGCATTGTGGCTGATATGCGCAAGGTGTTGTCCAAAAATCCTCAAATCGAGCAGCAAAAAATACACAGAAGAGTCTTTTTGGAGGATGTAGATCCAGAGAACCAAGCCCTTAGGGTAAGAAGATGCCCTTTATGTCAACATCGAATATAATCTGTTTCGCTTTAATCAGAGTTAACATCTATATCTAATTCTATTGCAGATTCTAATATCCTGTTTTGTAAAGACTTCACGTTTTGAAGAGTACCTTTGTGTTAAGGTATGTAAAACTCAACTAGGTAGACCTTTTCATAACCCTAATGTATGTCATCTAAACTGTGCACTTCAACTAAGAATTGTATGCAGTTTGGTGCATGTCATAGCCACATGCGTGTACACCACCACTTGATTAGTTTGATCAACTATTTTTACATTTGTTCTTTATAATTTCATCACCTTTCCCAGGCATGTGTTTTGTGTAATGCTGAGCATATGTGCCTGTGTCACATGTGTTTTGCGGTTATTATGTGTCATTGTTGAATGTTATGAACTATTTTTTTTAATAGGAAGAAGTGCTCTTGGACCTTCTTAGAGTTATCAGGCATCATGGAGCACGTCTAGCAACTCCAATTCGCACAGTTCAGAGGATGCGTAATGAGAGTGAGGTAGACAGTGCAGCATTTTCAGACATAGTTGTCAATCAAGCAGCTGTGAACCGTCGACTCATGCTGATTGAGCCATCCTACAAAATCAATGGCGATGATAATGCGAAGTCCTCCTCTCCTAAGTCATCAGAGCAAAAAGGTGAAGAAAAAGACCCTGAAAGACAACCATCGGAATCCAAGGGTGAAGCAGAAAACAATGGATCAACATCGGTTTCAAACGCTAAAAAGGAGAAACCGAAAGCAGGTCTTGATTCCAACTCCAGTACAAGCGCTAAAGGTGCCACAACAGCAACATCGGAGCCGCCTGTAGAACAAAAAACAGAAGAGAAGAAGAAAGATAGCGTGGGAGATTCAAATAAATCAGAGAAAGAAGACGTTTCTGATGGCGAAGGTGCAACAGAGCAGACATTGAAATCGAAAGCAAAACAAGGGACAGAAAAGAGCTACGGAGATGTTGGTGGATCTGGTACCAGTTCTTCGTTAGAGGAGAATATTGTTCTCGGTGTTGCGTTGGATGGCTCAAAACGTACACTCCCTATTGATGAAGAACTCGAGGCATCTGGTGCATTAACGGAGTCTGAAGAACTTGGTGTTGGTTCGGATTGACTCAACGAGAAAGATGTATAAAGAAATGGAGAAATGAGCGCTGACTCTGTTAGTTTTTTTTTAAGCCTAGAGGGTTGCGCCATTTCATGTGTAAATAATTACTCGTGACTCCAAAAATCAATGGTAGTTTGTTTCGAGTTGTTAATTTGCAGATCTTTGGGGTTTGGAAAATTCATTAGGATTAAATTTGTGACATGTTATTTTCTGTAATTGATGTAGCATTTGAATGTTATCCAAACGTTATTCGGTTTTACAATTAGTATTTGCATCTAAATATAACATTTAAATGTTAAATTGCTCGTTTTTATTTCAAATTGCTAGGTTTTTTACTAATATATTTAAAATATAACGTGCATATATATATATATTTGTTTTATATTAAATATCATTTAAAATTATTTTTTTGTTTCAAAAAAAATATTATTTTACATTTCAATACAAATTTTTTTATATATAATCATTTTCTTACTATTTCAATCAAACAATAAATTTATATGTCAATCAATTTCATCTAAATAATCATATATTAAATAAGAATGCACTAATATATGTTATTACTTTCTTAATCCGCGTGAAATATGTATAAATAGTACATTTTAAAAACGGATGAAGTGTGTATTATGACAATGTTTATAAATTATAAATCATATATGAAATATGTTACAATTAAAATAATAAATTTGTAATCTTCTAAATATAAAAAAAGTATATATATATGGGATATTGAACAAAAATGGAGATGTATAAAGAGCCAAATATTAAAATAATAAAAATAAATAAAGAGTTAACTAAGCCTTAATTATGATCCATATACAATTTTATCGTACATGTTTGTGTTCGTATATTGTTTTGATATTTTTCTTATACTAATAGTTTTGACATTTCTAGCAGATTGACCTTTCTTTTGGAAAGTAAAATAAAGTAATATATTTAAAACATTTTATTCGAAAAAATATATTTATTAGTTTATGAAGGTTGTGTTAGCTAGCTAGTTATTGTAATCTTCCTAACCAAATAACTATATCAATTAGAAGTTAAATGATAATATAAGATGTTATTGGTCTTCACTAAAAATGCATCCTCAGGTACATCATAAAAAGAAATCTTTTCTGGAAAAGAATCTTGAAAGTGTAAAATATGAATGAACATTTGATCTAGTAAACTTCCATTACTAATTTTGTTTATGGTAATAATTTTTAAATTACAATAAACTAAATTTTTTTTAGTGTTTGTAGTATTTTGTAGTTATATGATACTTATTATTTTGTAGTTATTAGATACTTATTAATTACTAATCAAGTAAAATGAAACATAAACTAAAGAAGGGTAAATCTTTCAAATATACATTTTTGAATTTTTGGTTACAAAAATAGATTTTAAAGAAAAAATGATTATAATAGACATTTTTATTTTGAAAACTAATATATATACATATATTTTTTTAATTTTAAGCCTCATCTCAAAAAATCTACCCCATACTCTAAACCCTAAATCTAAATTAGTTAATCCAAAAGATAAAAATTTATATTTTCACACTTTAATAAAATTTATTTTGGTCATCTTTGTCCTTAAAAATTATTTTGGTGACAAAAATTTATTTAGATCTATCTTTAGGGTGTTCCTCATAAAAGAATATCTCTAAGTCTAAAGATAATAGGTGCATACTGTTTTTTCTTATTAAGATAAAGAGGTAATTGGGTCAAAAACCATAGAGAATGTCCAAATTGGGTAAATACCAACAACAGTTGGGCCGTGGGAAAGTTGTGCCAATGGGTCTATGTTTAATGACGTTAATATCCTTCATCCTTGTCGACTCTCCCACTTCCGAGAGTATAGGGTTTGTAGGTTTCGTAGGTGTTGTGATTTATTAAGATTTTCCTTAGATTTTATGAAGATATAATGAAGATATTGATGGATATTATGAGATTTCATCGGTAAATGAAAGGCAAATAGTGATGACCGCAGAGTTCTCCCCGTCCACATATTCTCTGACGCAGGCGCCGCATGCGAAAAACAAATCAAGCCTAAAGATTTGCCTCCTCTATTTACAGAAAATGTGTAAATATTGATTTGTACTTTCATCTCTTTCATACTCGTCTATAAAAAGCAGTGACCGGTTTCAGAGAGACGAAGTAAACCTCAAGGAGAAAGTGGAGGTTAATCAGGAAGCCCCTAAACAATGTACCCCTATACGATAAACACTACTAAGAAGCCCCTAAACAATAAACACTACAGGGACGGGTATATTTAAATATAGCCGGTCAATTGAGAACGTAACAAGATATAGCAACTATATAGCCGGATCCGAGTGAGTAAAAACATTACCGTATAGGAGGCAACATTAACGGTTATTTAACAAATTAGCCAATCAATTATAACCGTATCAAACACAATAATATATGTAGTATGGATGTGGATACCTTTGTTTTAGTAAACAATTTAGATCTTAAATTTTTACAACATAGAGACGGCGGAACCAGAGTTCCCTACATGGCTAGCGACAATAAACCGTAAACCCTAAACCCTAAAACACTAAACCCTAACCCTAAACCCTAAACCATAAACCCTAAACACTAAACCCTAAACCCTAAACCCTAAACACTAAACACTACACCCTAAACACTAAACCCTAACCCCAAACCGTAAACCCTAAACGCTAATCCCTAAACAATATACACTAAAACGTAAACCCTAAACCCCTAGACCAAAAACCGCTAACCGATTGACCTAAACCCAAGAAATTAAACCCTAAACACTGTTCACAAACCACTTAACTCAGAACTATAAACCCTAAAACATAAATAATGTACCCCTATACGATAAACACTACTATGAAGCCCCTAAACAATAAACACTACAGGGACGGTTATATATAAATATAGCCGGTCAATTGAGAACGTAACAAGAAATAGCAACTAAATAGCCGGATCCGAGTGAGTTAAAACATTACCGTATAGGAGGCAACATTAACGGTTATTTAACAAATTAGCCAATCAATTATAACAGTATCAAACACGCAGCACAGAAAGGAAAGTTAACACACAGCGAGAACATCCACATATTATATTAAAAATCCACACTATTTGATATCCGACCATAGTATTTACAATTATTTGGGAATCATTATTGGTATGAACACAATGATATTTGCTCAATTTCTTCGGGTTCAAGCGCGTTTAAGATTTGGCTAATACCAAACGGTTTATGGTACGGTGTTACTCTCACACCGGTTGGTTCTTCACCAGCTTTGAAGATTCTCTCCGGCAGAGTACACGACGGAGATCTCGATCCTTCGTTCTCTATTCCGCTGCTCTCCATGAATAGTAGGTTTCTAGGGTTTTCCGTTCTGGGTTGGGATTTCTTAATTTTCTCACCGAGAAAACCGCAGAGAGATAGAGGGCATATCGTCTTTACTCACATTTACTCTTGGTCTCTGACACAAAACTATTGATATCTCCCCACAAAGATTTTGCTTATATTTGATAGATTTTGCTTAGATTTGGTCTGGATTTCTTTCAGTTATTATATGCATTTTAATATATATTCCATGCATCGGTAACACAATTTCAACAGTTGCACTATTGAATTCGTATAGGGGTATTGATGGTATTATGAAATTTTCATACATGACAGAGAGTGTGTTTTGGCAGGAAGCTAAATAGGCGATATTCCGTTGGTGTCCGGCCTAATTTCTCTAAGATAAAACCATAAACTGTTTTAATTAGCTAACACATACTACTTTAGAAAAGGAAATGAGAGGCACATCACATGACTGAACACGCTAGTGGAAACAACATTCTCCAAGCTTTATATTACATCCACTAAGCTTCTAAAATCTCAGTGCACCAGGATAAGAACATTCTCTAAACTTCATCATCTTTCCATTCTCCTGCCTTGGTTTGGCTCGAAATGTCGACACTCCCCTAATTTATGTGAAAACCATATCTCAACTAACACCAAACTAATATCACAGTGGCTAATAGCTATACTGGCTTGGAGATATGACTTTACTCCCGTGTTGCCGGTTCCACTATAAGCCACCACAAAAGCAGCCTATAAAGAATCACTGAGTTTCAAAGAGGGAAGTTCATGTTAAACATGAGAAAAAACGTCTACTACTGCAATGCCAAGAAAGTAATCCAAAGAGTGAGTGCTTGAATAAAACGCCAAGGGCCTTGCAGTGGATGCCACTCGTCTTTGTCTCAGTGAGTTGATGTGAACTGCGCCAATGCCTTCTCCACCTAGAAAAAGTTCAAAACCCGCATCAAACGTACAATATCTAGGCCATGTGTATACACATTCATGAGGTTCAATACAACCTTACTTTGCAATAAGGTTAGGCTGGCGGTTAATGACAAACCTATCATATGATGGACCATCAAAGTGGCGTACTCTATACATGCCAGCTTGAATCCCTACATTAAAACAATATAAAACCTTACTCAGTTCTATATAAAAACTTAGATTTAAGACATATAAAGGCAAAATTGTTGAAGGATCATACCAAATCAGTTGCATACCAAGATATCCAGAACAATTGTCTCCCACCAGCACTGGTTTAAGTTTGGAATATGTACTGAAAAGTAAGCTAGAGAACATAAATATAAATAGTAATGGTGTTAACATAAACGAAAAAACATAAGGGAACGAAGACAAAAGACCAACCACCAATAACTCAAAACCAATCCAAGGCACCCACATACGCGGTTGATTTCTGGTCAAATTTGCTTTCCTCCACCATCCAAAGATGTGTGTCAAGAAAAACGTGTCGTGTCCTGAAAAATTGTTAGAAACCATAAGCCTTTAGATGAATATACAAGTTGCCAAGTTGCCAACCAAAATGAGAAGCGAATGATAATGCACCCATTACAACATTATCCTAAGCTCCTAAGGTAGATCTTTAAATGTGTTATCTAATCATATACTTAGGTTTAGAAAATTAAAATAACCATGTTGAGTTCCAATCAAGTTACTTGACTCAACTGACTCCCAACACCGAAAATAAACTTTCCATTTTCAAGGCAAAAGACATTTTTAACAGGATTGGTCAAATTTTTTTATTCAATAATTTTGTGTTGCCTTGCCTCATACCTTCCCAATGTAGACACACAACATCTGCAGCATTGGAATTTCAGCTCCTAGCTAGTTTCCCGTTCTCTAGTTAGTCCATCAACATCTGCATCATGGAAGACAGATTACCGTAACTTTAAAACTTGCCCCAACATCGTGAAGCGCAACGGCTCCATTCTCAAGCCCAACCAGTTATGGATCTACCCTCAGGACGCCAACATAAAGAAGCAACATGCCGTTCTATAATCAAAAAAAAAAAAGTTACTGCCAAGATTGAAAAAATATTGAATACTTCACATTGTATTCGTCTTTCAGTTTCAGCAAATAGACCTGAATGAATAATCAGAATCTCATCTTATATATTCACAATTTTCTACTTTTTAATCTTGCCAAAATAAACAAAAAAAAAATTATCTGGTGACATAACCTCTGCCAATTGAAGCGGTTCCACTCAGCTATCTTAATCTACACAGAACGCAAAGCGTCAAGCATCTAAGAACATGAATTCATCTCTATATTCACAGAAAAAGGCATACTCATAATTAAAATCGCACAACACCATGAACTTTGAGAAAAAGAGAAACAAAACCTGAAAGGTATGGACTTGTAAGCTAATGCGAATTCCACATCTCTGAAGAACAACACGTCATCAGCTTCAAATTAACATATAAATACCAGTAATTAAAAAAAAATAGAAAATATGATTTATTGCTGCTTCAAATTTATTTACTCATAAAAGACTGTGTATAAGTATGGGTAATCGAATGTTTAGACCGATTCCAGATAAGAGAGATTTAGATATATTTTATGATATGCTCGTTGCGTCGGATTCTACCTATCCTAAAAGGCTAAAACCTAATTTACAACCCCCACACATAAATTTATCAGTTTGATACATGTTTTTGTGACTTGCACATAAAACTTATAAGATCTATCATATAATAACAAAATGATGTAACATGCCCTATAGTTTATAAATACAACAGAAAATACACCAAATCATAAACATCTGAAAAATTGACAAAATCATCAACAAGGCGAAACCATGCTTGGCGCCAAGGTGATTCAAAGCAAAGAAACACTATAAAAGTCATCCATGTTACACTGAAGGTGGTGGTGAGGCTCTAGTAAAAGGTCATCATATTGAGTGTCGATTCATCATCTCCACCCTGATAATCTGGATCCGACAAGTTGTTGTCACAACTTCGATTAGTGGGTGAAGATGATATCACTCATATTATCCTATGGGAAACATTTTCTCTCAAATAAGTAGTCCAATTGTAATATTTAGGAATCAAATCTAGTGAGTGCACAATAGATTAAATGTGTAATGATTAAGCTATGCAATAAATTATAAATAGTTATACTTAGGGTTTCATGCAATAGAATTATAATATATAGATGCTAAGGGTGTGATAAACCGTCCTAAAACTTGAATGCAATAGTAAGATATCCAGCTCTCATTGCGAGTCTAATTAGATAACTAAGTCTTTGTTCCAGCTGTCAGGTATGAACAAGGAGCAAGTGTCGATCGATACCATGGTATGAGTGTTGATCAATACTTCCTTAGGATATCATTACCGTTCTAATCGATATGTTTAGTAGGTTAACTAGACCAGCCGTCGCATGTATCTAACAACCTATCTCAACAGAATTAATTCAGGTACTAAACCTACTATCGTAGTTATCAATATCCTAGGCTCAATGTTTTAGTTAGCAACCCTAGAACAAAAGAAATAAGAACAATTCTGATGAATGATCCTAAAGATTACCCTAGCAAATCTATAGCTCAGCAATTCATATAAAACTTAAATCTAACAAGATAAACTATTCGGACATGATTAATCAAAACAAAACAGATATCTTAATAGAATGCATAAATAGATAGAGTAAGAAAACTGAAGTATCAATACAAATCTCTGAAGGAATCTTGATCTTGTCTCAAAAAAGCTAAATTTTCTAGGTTGTGTGTTGCTCAAACAACGGCAAAAAACATAAATACTAGGTATAAAGTCGGCCAGGGGTAGTCTTGTAATTATGTGGAACTTTCTGGGCTTGAGTCGGTCTTGACTTCAAGTCAGTCCGTCTACTCGCGCGGGTGTTGATTGATACCAAGAAGGTAGTGTCGATCTACACTTCTCTTGGATCTCGACTATGAGTTCTACTTTCTTCAACAACTACAAGTTTCCTCATCATTAAGCTTCATAGTACATGAAAACACTCTAAAATATACTCCAAACATATATAATAAACTCTAAAAAGCAAATATACTATGGGTGAAACCTGATAAAATCCATAGTATATCAACTCCCTCAGACTTATCATTTTGCTTGTCCTCAAGCAAATCATAGAACAATCATGCAAAGCGGTTTGGAAACATAGGGACTCACACAATTTTAAACTTTACTACATTCACCTCTACAATGTTGCAAGCCACATTAGAATGGTACCAACTTAGGGCACTTCCATGTACTATACCTTAGCTAAGCAACCAAACGCTCCAGCCCATTTCTTAGCTGAAATTCACCTGAATAACACCTCAACTGGCCTCATTTCTGCAAATAAATGTGTAGGCTAAGAATTCGATTGGTAAAACTTGAGTAATCGCAGAATGGCGAAAAATAAATTGAGTTGTTGAATAAAAGTTTTGGAAAAAAAGTTACATGTGGTTGGATAGGTTTTTGCGGAATTGCTTAACGAAAATTATTTTAAATTTTTATTTTTATTACATACAATCATTTCATCTAATTTTGGATACACTCATAATAGATAAAGAAAATTATTTATGATGTGAAGCCCAAATCAAACATGCAATCTCATTTCTTATAATTTGCATATATTGATATGTATTTCTTTCTTCGTTTTCCATCTCAGATTACATTGCCCTTTGACTCTCGTTGTTTTCTTTCCACCAATATTATCTTAAGAAGTTTGATTAAAATCAATATCTGGAATCTGAGAAATCCGAATAAAATTGTGTAGTGTCATAGTGGCTTGAACAACTTTGTTTTATATTTTCATGTGTAATCCACTTTTAGCTGAACCTCTTTAGTACACTTACTTAACCATCCAATGTTGTTCTTGAGAGGGTAGTAGATTGTAGAGGGGGGCAAGAATCGAACCAACCCAACCGAAGTTAAACCGAACCAAACCAAACCGTATTCTTTACATAACCCAATTGGTTCATGTTTTACTCAACCCGAATGGTTTGGTTTGGTTTGTTTTTAAACCGAGGCAAACCGACAACCCAATATGTTTTTATATATTAATAAATAATAGATATATACATATATTAACATATTGTGAATTTATTTTTAGTTAAAGTTCCATTTTTTTCTTAACTTCTATTTTTTTAAGTTACCAAATATGATGCAAATAATATTATTGTATATTCTCTAATTCTAATCCTAATACGTAATACCTACATATTGTACTAAAAACAAAACCTAAAAACTATAAGCATATTTTATACGAAAGATAAAACTTAATACTGGTACTTTTAGTTTTTGGATATATTGTTTAGTAATGAATTTTCTAGCTAACAAAGTTTATATTCCACTCCTACTTTTTTATAAGTTTATTATTCTTTAATCAAACTTATACCAACATATTTTATAACCAAATAAAACTACACCAAACCGAACCGAACCAAACCATAATAAAGTGAACCGAACTAAATGTAAACTAAAACAAATTAAATTGAACCAAACTAAACCCAAACCGAACCCCAACCAAAGCTACTTTGGTTTTGATTGGGTTAAGTTTTATAAAACCCAAATTAACCAAACCAAACTAAACCGATATGCCCACCCCTAGTATATTGCATTAATCTTCCTATAGAACTCATCAAACATCCTCTCCTGAGCTGTGTTAATGTCAGCTATCATCTCTTCAACTTGATCTTTCAACTAGACCTCAAGTACTGGACGACATGGAGGTGTAAGGTGGGCTCTAGGCAGTTGGAAACATCTATCATAGTCTGGTAGACTCAAATAACAGCCTCCGTTACTATATGCCATCTCAAGTATTGCTCTCATATCCTATTTTGAAGCATTGATGATCTTTCCATCCCCAGCCCGTGCATTTCCCTTTTCATCTTTGTATACCCCATGCTCATCTAGTGCTAGTACACTTAATTTTCTCTTAGGTGGAATGACACCTCAATTGAAAAAGCTTCTCATAATTCTGGAGTTGCAAGGGTATCGATCGATGCTGGTGGCTGGGTGTCGATCGATGCTGGTGGCTGGGTGTCGATCGATGCCTCGCCGTCATCTTCGCACTCTACGCTAGAATCAGAATAACAAACTGCCATGAATCCTGGATCATCTCCTATCACAATATAGGGCATGCTTACCTTGACCACTTGAACATGGTCACATAAATCAGTCTCACTAATGAGTGAGAGATACAACCAATTTGTCATACAACCTATTTGTCTTCATGTCACACACAACTTCTACAATAGCCATGAAGGCTCTTCCAAGTAATAAAGAGGATTTCCAGTCTATCTGAACATGCATAACATGAAATCCACTAGAAGTAGGGCATTGCCGATTTGTACCTGAAAGTTTATGACATTTCCTCCTAAATTCACCTTGGAGTAATCCACCAATGTGAATGAATCGCTTAAAGGTTCAATCTTTAGACTCAGCTGCTCAACCATCACTTTGGCATACTACTGACTAAAGAACCTGTGTCGCAGAGTGCATTAGGGTAGATGTGACCTCTAATCATGAAGGGAACCACAAAATTCTCAGGGTCACTCTTCTTCTTCAATGTAATCTTATGCTTCATCTTCTCTCTGATTTGATGCAACATACGCTCAATGTCGTCTTCTGTCTCTCTGCTATCTCTGTAAAACATCCAGAGTCAATGGATCCGATAAGCATATGGCATGTCCAATGGAATGCTCATCATTTTCTTGGTGAAACTATCCATCTCTTTCTTTTAGCTCCTCTTTTTAGATGCTTAGGAACCTTGTTCTTCTTCCTCTTAGAAGTCTGCACCTATGTAGGCTGCTCAACAATCATAGGCTCTGGTGCATCTTCGGTCTACTGATTGATGTCCACAGCTGGCTTTGTTGATGTCTAAGACGAGTGTCTTAAAGCATCCAGACGCTCTACACCAATAATTAGCAATCGAACTCGGTAAGTCACCGGTGGTTGTCGATCGACGAACAAGTTAGGGTGTCGATCGATGCTTTCGTTTCACAAGAACATACAGACTCAACATGGGGTATCGATCGATGCTCAGCCTCAGGTGTCGAACGACACCAATGAGAACTGCTGAAGGACATAGATTTATCGACTTGAAAGTCTTTGTAACACTTGTCTCCTCGTATCTCGAGAACGGCGTGTTACTTATGGTACAATGCTGATTAAAATCCAAATAATAAAACACAAGCCAAATATCAAAATATTTAATAAAATAAATAATGAAGAAAACAATTTTAAAATGAATGATAAAATAAGTTTCATAAAACCGCATTAAAATCAACGATCCCAAGACACCAAACCGTCTAGATACCAATTACTCGTCATGCTCACCTACAAGGTGATTAACTTGGAAGTCACTCAGTGAGGTATGAGATGCTAGACACGCGAACCACTGACTTGAGTAAATAAAACTCCCACTATGAAAGTTTAGCTATGACATGAACACACACGATGCCTAAAGCATCACACGAAACAAACAATGTGTTGATAGTACATGGTAAGTCCACACACCCTGCATTTCCTTAAAAGGATATATATAATCTGTGTCGCTTGTACAATATGTCTCTGTATCCCCGCTTACCAAATATGCGTCGATATGCAAACGTGTCTGCACCCCGCACCACACAATCTGTGTCTCTAGCTCAGACGTCTCTGGGCCCCTTCACACCATATCTGCGTCGCCAGCTCATGCATTCCTGAGCTCCCACACACCATATTTGCGTTGCTAGCTCAAACATCTCTGAACCCTCGCCCACCACATCCTTACTTTATATATATATATATATAAAGTCACTTAACATCACACAATCCAATCAAAGTTGAATCTTCTATACCCGGAATTTTGGTTTACATAGAATCACTTAACTATCAAATAAGACTCAATTCAAACGGACAGATCATAATTCGCAATCTAAATACCATAGAAAAAAATTCTACACTAGTACGAGATTTATGGAGTAGATTTTAACCTTAGCAAAGGATCGAAAGCGCGAATAGACCTGAGAACTGAATGACTTGGTTGCCAATAAAATCAAAGGCTACGCCATGGATCTCGACTTCTCATTGTCACATCAAATAAGATATAAATAATACATGACAAAAGACAAAATTAATATATACTCCTCTGTTCCAAAATACTTGATGTTTTGGTGTATGCACAAGAATTAATTTATACACTATTTCCTAAAAGTAACACTAAAAATATAAATCAAAATTGATCTAGTAAATTTTTAAAAATAAGTATAAAATATAATTGGTCACACAGTTTTCAATAAAGTTAAAATTAATAAAAACCAAAACATTATCTATTTTGAAACATCAAAAAATCGCCAAACATCATCTATTTTGAAACATCAAAACGTCTCCAAACATCATATATATAGGGTTTATGATAAGAATGGTTACGTGTATCACAAGTAAAGGAGGAATAAGGCACCAAATCTTATCATAAACTGATCACGTGCTCCACATCACCAACCAATACGAAATGTCAACCACAGAGCATTGATGGCTCCCCGACAACATGGATCAACTACGGTAACCAACAGACCAAGGAATCACGGCGGTACAGATCTACTACCGGTGGTTTGAGACCCAATGGATACGGCTTGCTCGTCTCCCCTCCTTGCCTTAACTTCTCGGATCATAGCAAGCCCAACACATGGAAACGCCCATGGCTCTATGATGCACGTCTTTGTATGTGGCATTGCGACAGCTCCGATGATGACATAGATCTCCAGTGGGATGAGGTGAAATGGCTCACGTTGGTGGCGGATGGTGATTTGTCTCGCCCTCGTGTCTTGTCTTCCCCGATATATACATACGCATAAGAGATGAAGCAAATGGGGAGAAGAAGTTGCGGCTGCTATGGTTCACGTAGGATATATATATATATATATATATATATATATATATATATATATATATATATATGATAAGTTTACGAATGGTTTTGAAACAAGAAATAATTAAAATAAAACCTAACCATCATTTAATAACCGGTTATGGTCGATACAGTCTCTATCTTGGAATTTATCTCCTCCATCATTTGCCAGAAATCATTATTTATAATAATATTTACATGGTGTTTCTGTCGAGACTATTCTTTTCATTTAATTAGTGCTTCTAGTCTCTTCACTAGTCTAAACCACTCGAGTCTCTAACTTCTTCACATCAGTGCTGAGAGCTTCGAACTTGTCATTCAGAGTGGTGTACACTGTATCTATCTTCCCATTGAAATTCATTGTAAGTTTATGTTGACCCTAAAAAACCTAATCAATCATTTTCCATCTTGCTTTCTTAAGTATTTGGTGCATGATTCTGATAAGAAAACACTCCATAGCACAAGTTGTTGTTGTTGCTGTAGGGTTTCTGATACTTCAAACTCTAGTTGTAATTACTCCTCTTGCCATAGCCAAAGGAATTGTTGTTTCCACCCTGATTTTCATATTTCTTAAAACTAGTGCCACTAATGTAGTTCACATCCTCTTCGTTGCTCTTATCACTAGCTGTATTAACAATCTCTACATCTTCTACAAAGCTCACATCCCTCTTAAAAAGCTTATGAACACTGTCCAACTTGGCTTTAAGTTCATCCTTCTGCTCATTTCCCAAGCTAGCTACTGATTTCTTCTTCTCTAAATCAGTGTTCTTGGTGCTATTACTAGATGCCAAGTTCTCAGTTAGTCTCACAGCCTCTTTTGGGTTCTTGGTGGTGAAATTCCCTTCACTAGCTGTGTCTAGAGCCATCTGGTAAGCCAAAGCAATGCCTCTGAAGAAGGTTTAAGGAGATGTACCTCACTGAATCCATGGTGTGGACAATCTTTTCGATATGACTTGAATATGATCCAAGAGCTTCTGAACGATTTTGCAGGTTCCTCTGTTAATGTAGCTATATATGTTCCTCAAATCTTCAGATCACGCATCATCAAAGAAATTATGCAGGAAAGCGTTTTTATGTCAGTCCAGGATGTAAGAGATCATGTTGGTAACTGATTAAGCCAATATGAAACATCTCCAACAAGTGAGTATTTGAAGAGCTTAAAAAAGTAGTCCTCAAGGACTCAATTGGCTTTGATAGTAGTAACTAGATCCTCGAACCGCTCAAAATGGTCCATGGAATGCTCATGAGGGTGACCATGATAAGGTCTATGTACCACAAGTGTAAAGTATGCAAGTTTCAGCTCGAAATCGTGCCTCTAGAAGGTAGGAGGACGAATAACAAATATGTTGGCCTAGTATTAATCCGACAGTTGTAGTCAACCGATGTTTTGAGTTGAGCAGCCTCAGCATTATGAGTAGATAAAGCTTCAGCAGCTTCTTCTGGTTCATGGATTACAATCCCCTAATCAAGTGAGTTTCTGACATACTACATTACGCAGATGACCCTCCTAGTCATGTAGGTCTCCATTCTCATCCCTCGTTATAATAAGAGTTGCGACCATGTTTTCAGCTCAGGGGTTAGTGTCGATTGATGAAGATGTGATGGTGTCGATCTTTGCTTGCTCACAAGTAGTATTGATCGACGAAGGAGTGTTGGTGTCGATCGAAGTCGTGCGCCTCTCTTTGCGGATCGTGCGTTCTAATAGTGCATGTCTGAGAATATTAGCTCATTTCTTTTCTTTTCCGGTACTGCTGGGTATGCACCTGAAAGACAAAGAAAAAAAAATTGTAAGTGACTAAAACAGAAAGTAAAACCTAGACAAAACCTATTAATCAAGCCTAATGGCGAATCCAATGCTCCCCGACAACGGCGCCATATTTGATATTACTCAAATTATCCTATGAGCAACTTTCTCTCAAATAAGGGTTCAATTGTAGTATTTATGGATCGAATCCACATGGAGTGTGTGCACACAATAGACTAGATGTGTTATGATTAAGATAGACAGTAAATTATAAAGCAGTAAATGATAGCGATTGATTAAGCAATTGGTTTGTAGACAATAATTATAAATAGCTAGACATAGTGTTTCAGGTAATAGAATTATGATATATAGATGCTAAGGGTGTGCTATAAACCCTACTAGAACTCGAATGCAATAATAAGATTTAGCTCTCTCTGCAAGTCTAATAAGATGACTAAGTCTTTGTTCTAGCTGTCACGTGTGAACAATGAGTTGATCAATACTATGGTATGAGTGTCGACTGATAATTCCTTAGTTAAGCATTAATGTCCTAATAGATATGTTCAATAGGTTAACTTGACCAGTTTTCGCATGTGTCTAATAACCTAGCCGGGCAGATTTAATTCAGGTAATGAAACTATTATCGTAGTTATTAGTATCCTAGGCTCAGGGTTCTAGTTAGGTACTCTAGAATAGAAAAAATAAACACAATTCTTATAGCAATTCTATGTCTTATATAAACCCTAATAAAACCCTAAATCTAACATGAATAACTACTCACACATGATTAAGCAAAGCATAACATATATCTGAACATAATGCATAAATAGATAGAATAAAAAAACTAGAATTCCAATTAAAAAATATGAAAGAGTCTTTTATCTTCTCTCAAAACTAAATAACATAAAGCTTCAAAATTTTCTAGGTTGTGTGTTTCCCAAATAATGGCAAAACATATAAATACTAGGTATAAAGTCGGGCATGGGTAGTCTTGTAATTATGTGGAACTTCTGGGCTTGAGTTGGTCTTGACTTCAAGTTGGCCTGTCTACTCGTGTGGATGTCGATCGATTCCAAGAAAGTAGTGTAGATCGACACTACTTCTGAATCTCGACTCTAACTTATGATTTCTTCAACAATTCAAGTTTCCTCATAATTAAGTTTAAAAATGTTCCATAATCTTTATATTGCTCCAAAACGTATCTGAACATGAAAACACTCTAAAATAGACTCCAAACATATATAATAGACTCTAAATAGCACATATACTATGGGTGAAACTTGGTAAAATCCATAGTACATCAGAAGAGGAATACGAATATAATTGGTTTCATTCAAGGTAAAAAAATTGTCTTGACTTGGAATGAACCATGACAAGGTATTTTATGAGACATTAAAACAACCGTATAATCTAACTTGGTTAGATTATGAGATATCGTCCCTTGCAACACGTTGAACTAAAGGACAATGCTCTCCGTATCCGTTAGATTAGAGAACCTTTCAGGTATCAGACCTGACAAAGAATTGTGAGACAGATTTAATGCACGTATTTTCTGAAGATCTACTAGCTCCTTTGGTATGATACTACTGAGTTCATTGTTTGATAAGTCCAATATAAACATGTAGCAGAAACTTGTTTCAGTGTAAGAATCATACCTAATCTCTGATGCAAATTCAGCAATGAACTTCAAATCGCTACCACAACATGGATAAAATTCGGGTGGTAAAACCAATAACCGATGATACATTCGCAATAAGTTAACCAAACCAACTCCCATTGCTGATATAAGTATCCCTGTGATTGTCTATGCTCCTTCCAAATAATACATTGTTAAAACATGAAGGTATAGTACCATTCAGTATGTTATTGGCTAAGCCTAAATTCTTGATGACCACATTTATCCGTAGGAATATGAAATGTTAATTTGTTATTATAAGAATATTTTATATTCTATATGACTTATGTTTCTATTGGTTTAATGTTAAATTCAAGTTCATATTAAAGTGTTTTAGATTCTAATATAAAAGACGATACCATGATGGATCGATTTCGATTAATGAGTTAGAATCTGGGTGTATTAATAACCTTCTGCTTTACCTTGATTTATAAATAGCCTTACTTCTATGATTATGTACATATATATTTAAGGTGGTAATAATATAATATATTACCATATGATTTACTATATCTATACGAAGAGTGGTGTGTTTAAGAGAATAAAGAGTTGTGTTGGTTAAACACAACCTTTAGATTAATTTAAAAGAGGCTCCTAAGTTGTTGTATATGCATAAGAAAAAAGTCCCTCTTGACACACCATAATAATAGTGATTATCGTAAGGAGATATTAAGGAAATATTAGTGGGGGTTATTGGTTCTTGCATTTTAATGGATTTGGAAATCTAAACTAAATCAAGTGTTATTGGTTCTATGATTTTAAAATTCATATTGAAATCATGTGTTATTGGTTTCATGATTTATAAATTTTAATTTAAATTAGGTGTTATTCAATCATCCGAATTTACTAATGGATTTGATTTCATAACGGATTTGCATGGATTTCTTTGTTAAAAATACAAAGATTCAAATCCGAGGGAAAACCTCCGGATTTGTAAATACAAATACAAATTTATATGTTAGATTTGAAAATCAATATATTTTACATTGATTTATAAATATTATATGGATTTCTAAATACTCTAAAGTCTATGAACCAATAACGCCTCCTTAGGATTTCTTGTCCATCAAAGAAATCACCAAAGAGAAGGCTAAAGGGGAAAACATCAAAGGTGGAATTGCAACCAAGCATGAATTAAAGTTAGTATATTTCTCCTTCTCTCGAAATTATTAAGTTTGAATGAATATAAATCTAGAATATGGTCCCAGGCAGATTTCATAATAAAAATCATAAAAATCAATCTTACATTTGGTATCAGAGGCAATCTAGATTTAATTAATTTAGTTTAGAATAGTTACTCTTTCTTTCATGAACATATACGGTTTCATCAGTTTTAAAGAGTGTTCATGAGGCTTGTATAATTCACCATAATTAAACACATGAGATCATGTACGGTTGCTTAATGTATGATTTCACTTGTTTAAGTGTAAGTTCATGATCAGTATGTAAACATACGACATTGTAATTGTACGGTACATAACAGTCGTGCGTTTAAGGTTTAAAGTAAATGATGGATTAAGTTGTCTCCGTTTGTACTGAGGAAATTAGTTACGAACAATTAATTAATCGTACATGTCGCATGCATGAATATGTGCTTCTCTTTGCATATTATGAAATTTGATCGACATCTGTTCACTCATGAAAGGTTAAGTGTTTATCTCTGGGATATGTTTGGAAAAGCACATAACTTTCTTTTGTCTGATGAAAAAGTCACCAATTGAAAGTTGTCAAAGTAAGCATTCACTATTGCGTATGTGTTTACAGTTATAGTGGCATGTGTTCATGATACATGTTTTCGACACTATAACTAAATGGCAATTGTATAATTTCATAAATCGTTTTTGAAATTGTTTGACAAAACCCTGTTGTGAAGTAAATTTCAATGCACGATGAAATGTTGTTATGTGCATGCATAAAATATTCTGGAAAATAAATGGTTGCATGCATGTAAACTTTTTTTTTGAATACCTTTTGTGACGGTTACCAATTTGTTGACAAGTCACAATTAATATTTTGGAAGTTGTAAAATTATGAAAAGTCATCATAAAATAATGTCTAAACACGTATCGTACGTGAGTGATTAATTGATTGATATTTGAATATCTCCCGGCAATCATTGCTGGTGTTTTATAATTGACCAAAATACCACAATGTATTTATGTGAAATATCATATGTTTTATGGTTTAACTGCTTCCGCTATATGGATTAATTGTGTTATAAAGTATTAACACAATTCATTTTAGTTTAAAATGTTTCGGCTGCATTTTAGTAATAGGTAATTTGTGTTATGAAATATTAGAACAATATAGAATTATATAGGGATAATTATGTTATGAAATATTAACATAATATTAAAATAAATTCACCTATTATTGTTTCAATGTTTATATAGTTTATAACATGTTAGTCACCAAAGTGGCATTGTTATTTACTTATAAACATTAAAAGTAATAATAGTATGATTGATCATGATTAAAGATATGCTATAAATGACATTAAAATTTTTAGTGATCAATTATTTTATTTTCTATATTCTAGGAGATTTCCAAAATGTGGATCATTGAATATAGTTAATAATATGAAAACGATTAGCCATTTTCTTTTATTATAGTTGAAAGTATTTATACCCAAATGTATGATACTATTTGACTTGAGTTAGAAATGATTAATCATTAAAGTGTATTTTAGCATTACTGAAAGTGTTTGTGTTTAAGTATTGCCCAAATGTTGCTTAAATAAAAAATTAAAAGTTTATATTAAGTATATAATCTATAGTAAAGTTTCAAAGCAATAAAGGATAAGCATGTATAAAAGTTTGCAGTTTCGTCAAATGTGTTTACATTTGTTAACTCTATCGTAAAGTTTAGTGCACTCAATTATGGCAAGTGATCCGAAAATATCTGGTGTGCACTGGGTGTAGTGAGTTTGGAATTTGCCATAGTATATGATGAGGAGCCCTCAGCCATTATGAAAGATAGCTCCGAATGTGAAAAGTCTTGGTGTGTAAGAAAGGAGAGCAATCTAATAGACTGAGTTTAACTTAATAAGGTTGATGACGCTAGAAAGTATTAAGTCATCGATATCCAAGATAGAGAAAGAGAGGGTTATAGAGTAAATTTAAGGAATGTTCATAGGCGGATTTAGTTGATAAGTCGACTATAGGAAGTCTCATAAATGAGCTAACTACGAAAATGTTTAATGGTCTCATCAATCCGTGATCATGTGACCCGTCTGTCCATAGAGTTAAAAACCTTAGGAATGGAGGCGCATGAACAATTCTTGGTCCAATTCATCATGAATAATGTACCTCTTGAGTTTGGTCAGTTCCAGGTGAATTAAAACACCAATAAATATAATGGAACATTAGAGAATTAAAGTCAATGATGATTCAAGTGGAGAGAAGATTAAGGAAAATTAAATACCAAGTTATCAACCTCGTAGGTCTTGGAAGCGCTAATAGCAGCCAAAGAATCCCAAGGAAAAGGACAAAGGAATGACAATGTTTTCTGAAAGGACCTGAAAGTGAAATCCGAAAGGAAAATTTCAAAAAATGATTGTCCTAAAAGGAAGGGTTGTTTTGATAAGAGAAGTAAACATTAAAGTTTTATTTGCTATGAAAGTAATCTTGTTGAAATGTGTAGTATTTCTTGGTGGTTGAAAGTAGAGGCATTAAGTATAGCGCCTCTAGTAAAAGTTCTTATTTCTTGTGGCATAAAATATTAGGTCAGATTTCCATGAAAAGAATTGTGAGATTGAGAAAAATGAAATTATTACTCAGTAGGATTTAGTGACCTAGATGTATGCATAGACTGCATTAAGGTAAAGTAGATCTAGACATGCATCCACAAGAAGCATTCAGCTCCTTTAGTTAATACACACCAACATGTGTGGCATTTTCAAAGCTCCTTCATGGAGTGGTGAAAAGTATTTCATCAGTTTTATTGATGATCTTTCACGGTATGGATATATCTATCTACTGCATGAAAAGTTTAAGTCTATGGATTTTCTAAAGGTGTTCATTGATTATGTAGAAAGACAGTTAGATAATAAGGGTAAAGTAGTGAGATCTTATAAAGGTGGTGAACTTTACGGAAAATTCAATGAAAATGGACAATGTCCTCGTCCATTTGCAAAATTACTTGAAAATAGAAGCATTTGTGCACAATACACTTTGCCTAGTACTCCTCAGCAGAATGGTGTAGATGAGAAGCGAAACCGTACCCAAACAGAGATGGTTAGGAGAATGTTGAGTAACTTCTCTTTACCCCTTTCATTTTGGAATGCATTAAAGAATGCACCATATGTGTTGAACCGGGTTCCTAGTAAGGCAGTTCCAAAGACTCCTTATGAAATGTGGACGGGAAGAAACCTAGTTTAAGACATTTACGTGTATAGAATTGCCCAACAGAAGTAAGGCTATATAATCCACAAGAAAAGAAACTTGATTCTAGGACTGTCAATAGATTTTTCATTGGCTATCCTGAAAAATCAAAGGGGTACACATTTTATTGCCCTAACCATAGTACGAGAATAGTTGATTCGGGTTATGCTAGGTTCATTGAAAACGGTGAAACTAGTGGGAGTGGTGAAACACGAAAGGTAAATATTAGTGAAGTTCAGGTAAAATTTTCTTCACTTGTAGTTCCACCTGAGGTAGTTGTTCCTATTGTTGCATTAGAGTTAATGACACAATAGGACAACATAATAATGTCAGTCCCACTAGTTGAAGATACCATTGATGAAACTGTCAAAATTGAAGAAGAGAATATTGAACCACAATTATCTTTATGGCGATATGGAAGAGAAGTAAGATATGCAATTTCAAATGATTATGTGATTTACACTATTGAAAGTGAATGTGACTTAAACATGGATGAAGATCCAATCTCATTCAAAATGGACATGAAAATTGACAATTCTGAAGAGTGGTTTGATGCCTCAAAAGAAGAAATGAAATCTATGAGTGACAATCATGTATGGGACTTAGTAGAGTTTCACGATGGTTTCAAAATTGTTGGTTGTAAATGGGTCTATAAGACTAAATGTGACTCGAAAGGTTATGTTGAGAGACGCAAGTCTCGTCTTGTTGCTAAAAGTTTCACCCAGAAAGATGGCATCCACTATAAAGAGAACTTCTCACTTGTTTCAAAAAAGGATTCTTTTAGAATTGTTTGTTGGTGGCTCATTATGGTTTTTAGTTTCACCAGATGGATGTTTAATAATCTTTCTGAATGGGGAACTTGAGGAGGAAGTATATATAGACCAACATGAAGGTTTCATGGCCGCATGAAAAGAAAATATGATGTGTAAGCTGAGAAAGTCAATATATAGACTAAAACAAGCTTCCAAACAATGGTATTTGAATTTTAATGATACCATCACGTCATATTTTTTGTAGAGATGATCGTTGATCGATATATCTACATTAAGGTCAGTGGGAGCAGATTTTTTGATATTGATCTTATATGTTGATGTAATTATGATGCTGCAAATAACATAGGCATGTTACATGATGTAAAGTAGTATCTATCTAAGAACTTTGAAATGAAATATATGGGTGAGACATCTTATGTGGTCGAAATAAAAATATTTCAAGGTAGATCACAAGGACTGTTGCTTTGTCTCAGAAAGGATATATCAGTAAGACCTTAGAGAGAGATAAAATAAAATAAAAATACTCTGTAGGAATAGCTCCTTCAGAAGGGAGAAGTTTAGTAAAATGTAATGTTTTAAAAATGAATTGGAGCGTAAGGAAATAGAAAGGTTTCCTTAGACATTAGTGGTTGGGAGTTTGAATTATATCGGACATGTATTCAGCTTGATATCAGTTTTGATATTGAAAAGTTGGGCCTGATATTAAAGTAATCGTAGAATGAATCATTGGAACACTGCAAAGAAAGGTCCTCTGATACTTGCAAGGCACTAACGAGAACATGCTTACATAAAGAGATCCAATTAATTAAAGCTCATTGGATATTCAGATTTAGATTATGTCGGACGCATTGATGGTAAAAATCAGCTATTGTTCCTATTAATTGAGGGAACAATATAAAGGAAAGTGAAAGCAATCTGTCATTGCTACTTCCACTATTAAGGTTGAATTATGGGATGCTTTTATGCCAAAATTCATGAATAGTGGCTGCAAAAATTTATCTGAGGGCTTTGAGTTGTCGACATTAATTATAGCCAAATCGCTGAGAGTTTATGGTGATTATATCGCAGCTGTCTTCTTTTGAAAGGATGAAAATTATAGTAATGGTGCTAAGCATATTAAGTTAACGTACTTGTCTATTAAAGAAGAAGTTCAAAAACATAGAGTGTCATTTGAGCACATAAGAAAAGATATAATGATAGCGGATCCGGAAAATAAAGGTTTACCACTCAAGGCGTTTAATGGCCATTTAAGAGCGTATGGGTATAATAGAAAACCCTTGCTTTAAAAATATGGAATGCTCATTAGTTTCTGACACCTAGGAATTCAATTAAAGTTAAGTTTCTGATTTAGTAAATATGTTATCAGTAAAGAATGTGTATATAGTTAAGCTTCAGAGATAACATATGATAAAGTTTTGAGAATAAATGTTCTTATCATGTAAAGATAATATAAATTTGGAACTAATTTTTGATACATGGAAGGGACTATGTCGTTAAATGACATACAACTGCCATGATTCGATCAATTCTAATTTTTGTAAGAATCAAGTGAACTTGATGTACAAGTGCATATTAAAGTTATTGAACCCTTAAGTTGACACAAAGGTCAAGTGGGAGAATGTAAGAATATTTTATATTCTATATATAATCTATGTGTCTATTGGTTTAATGTAAATTTTAAGTTCATATTAAGGTGTTTTAGATTCTAATATGAAAAACGATACTATGATGGATCGGTTTTGATTAATGAGTGAGAATTCGGGTGCATTGATAACTCTCATGCTTTACCTTGATTTATAAATAGCCTTACTTCTATGATTATGTGCATATACATTTAAGGTAGTAATAATAGAATATATTACCATATAATTTAATATATATGTACGAAGAGTCGTGTGTTTAAAAGAATAAAGAGTTGTGTTGGTTAAACACAACCTTTAGATTAATATAAAAGAGGCTCATAAGTTGTTGTATATGCATAAAAAGTCTCTCTAGACACACTATAATAATAGTGATTATCATAAGGAGAGATTAAAGAAAGTTTGGGATTTCTTGTCCATCAAAAAAATCACCAAAAAAAAGTTAAAAGGAAAAACATCAAAGATGGAATTGCATCAAAGCATTAATTAAAATTAGTATACTTCTTTTTCTCTAGAAATTATTAAATTTAAATTAATCTAAATCTTTGATCAGAAAAAAAAATTAATCTAAATCTAAGATATGGTCTTGGGTAGATTTCATAAGACAAATCATAAAAATTAATCTTACAGTTATCCCTCGCCAAAAGATATTGTATCAAGGTGTTGTTGATGAAGCGTGGAATCATCCTGGATAAATTATTATTTCGCAGATCGAGCACTACGATATCTTCCAACAATGTATCACGAATCGACCCACGAACTAATTGTCATTAAGGAGCAACAAAGCCACAGAATTGAAATGATGTGGCAAGTTCCCTGAAAACTTGTTCCTAGAGAGGTCCAAAAGTGTAATGCTGCCAGTTCTATTAAAGATAGTACATGGAATTTCACCTTGTAGAGAATTATTAGAAACCAAAAGATATGTGAAATCAAATACACCCAACCAACTTGGAACATCACCTTGTGAATAGTTATTCGACAAGTCAGGAACTTTTAAAAGATTTTGAATGAAGCAGTCCAGTTGTGAGAACGGTTTAAAACAACCCTTGAGAAACTCCCTGGACTGCCAGATAAGTTATTATGGGATATGTCCAACAACTGAAGCATTTCCATGTCCCCGTACGAGGATGGAAAACTAACTTGGATCACGTTATTCGAGAGATTCAGGTGTCATAAATTTGGTAACATATTCCGAAACTCTAGAAAGCTGTCCATCAAATTTATTGGTTGATACAACCAAAAATTTCAAACTATGAACATGTCTTACAGCTGCAAAAGCAAACCCTCAAGTTTTGGATTTTTGTCTAGAAACCAATATGGAATTACTCCAGTCAGTTTTTTTGTGGGAGAGATTAATTAGACGCAAACTTTTCTGGTGTTGAAGAAAGCTCGGAACAGCACCTAAATTACAGTATTGTAGTTCAGTGATATCCAACTGAAACGCCGGCTGCCACAATTTATCAGTCTCTATTTGTAGAAATTAGTTCTTGATGAAAGTTTGAACGCCTTGAGTTTAGAGAAGTTGGTGATTAACTCAGAAGAGAAGAAACCCTCAAACTCATTATTCGAGACAAATAAGTACTCAAAGGAGGTGAGATTACTGATAAGAGATGGAAATGTCCCTTTAAGTTGTTTTCAAGAGATGTCAAGAACTTGGAGTTTGGTTAAGCTACAAAAGCACAAAGGAAGTGGACCTACAAGTTCGTTTCCACTCAGATCAAGCTCTCGTAAATTCTTTAGTTGACAGACTCCTGCAACAATTACATGCAAACACACAAAACGATGAAAATGTTTTCTTCTCGAAATTCTTAATTGTTGACATGGGGGCAACGAAATTCATGGAGCTTGAAACAATGCATAGTTAGGGGTGTCAAAATGAGATATCTCGCTCAGCTCAGCTCAATTTATAGTGAGCTCAGATTTTTCGTGAACTAGTTCAGCTCAACTCATTTATAATATGAACATTAATATGTAAACTCGAACTCAGATCATTTAGATAATGAGTTAAATGAGCTAACTCACAATCTAACATAAGAAATAATAATTATAAAATAAATATTAAAATAACTTCTATAATATTATTCTACATTAAATACTAAAAATCCAAAACACGAATATCAAATAAAACCAACACTTCAAAAATTTAAGTTAAACCAGCGATCCAAGATCCCTATTCCTCTTAGAGTTTTAAGATAATTCATCTTCAAGTCTTTATCAGTTCAAATAATAAAAAAAAATATAAACATTTAAAGTTAAAATAATAACAAAATATAAATAAATAATTTGAAATAGAAAATATATTATCATTGTCGCCGGTCATAAAACCAAACAATCAAGATTGGACACAAAGTAAAGATTGGACATGTTTTGGAAGAAGATGACTTTGGTATTGGCTTAGTTATTTTTATACTTACAATTATATATATATATAATATACACATATAAAAATGTAATTGTAAGTATATATATATATATGTATATATATATAATATAATTGTAAGCATGAAAATGACGAAACTCATGAGATGACTCATATTCATTATAGCTCATTTTTATAACTCGTGATATAATTCAAGCTCGATCAATAAACTCATTTACTAAATGAACCTAAAAAATAAATTATCCGATGCTCATGCATTATCAAATCAAACACTGAATGATCTATATATATATAGTAATTGATTATCCCGTGCGCATGCATTGTATGAATATATATTATCAATTATCGTTTTTCCTTTTATAAATTTTAAGTGATTTAATAATTTATAGTTAAGATAAAAAACTAAAATTATATTGTATTTATTATAATTATGTTGCACTGATATAAATATTTACACATTGTTTATAAGTTATTATTTATTTTAGATTTATATTATAATAATAAAGAAGAGATTTTTTTTAATATCATTATGTTTATTATGAAGAGAAATTATTTATGCGTGTTTATTCCATGAAAATGATCTTTTATTTAAGTGTACAACCAAAAGATTGAGTTGTATCTAAGGATCTAGAGATACCTAGAATATTACAAAGATAAACTTCATAAATGTCATCCACATATGTAATTATCCATAACACTCCCATTTGGATGCCATTATGATAAAATGGTTTGTAATACGCTTAAGACGTTGCCTCATTAAAAACCTTACTAAGTAAACACAGTGGGAAAAACCATAGTTAAGGAAAAGAGTGCAACACGTATTACTCTCCCTCATAAGGACACAACTTGAAATATATGATAGGACACAATCTAATGTAATAAATTGAACATCTTAGTCTTACGCTTGGACCAGTTCATTTCTCTTGGCAAATTTGATACTCCTCAATGAAACTTGAATATCTTAGGACAAAATGACTTCAAATCACTTGGAAATAAAAGTTAAAATCACGTCTAAGTTTAGGCACTAGCTTCTGGTAGGATGAAAATAGCGAGTAATATTTGGGATATCGGTCGAAATTATATATTGTGAGACAGCTTGTACATGTCCCACAAAATAGCCATATCTCGAGTTCTAACATCTGGAATGACTTGATTCAAACTGGAGATGAAAATAGACTCAAATATCTTTTTCTGAACACCAAGTTCGTACTTTAATTCCATCTATTAGGTCTTTTGTGATTGGCAAACTTTTGACCTTCGATTTTTTTTCTTGCGAATGAAATGTGTTCATGATCTTAATCATTCTCTTCTGCTTCTCTCAAGCTCAAAAATACATTGGAAGATTGATAGATCTTCATAATTTAAGTTATAACATTCCTCTTTAGATATCTATCATTTGTGTGTTTTTTGTTGTCTCGTTAAAACCTTGACATGGAAAAACCTAATGGGATAAAAACCATGATAAGGAAAAAGATTGAGTACAATCACACGCATCATCATATTCTCCCCCTGGAAGCATCATCTTGGGGAGATGTATTCTCATCATATATATCATCCTTTAAGGAATTTCTATAGACACCATTAGTGAATAAACTCGATTGATTTTCAGATAATCTCCTAAACCATCGGACTTCTTGTCCATAACATTAATTTCACAAAAAGGGCATATCTTGGTATATTTGGACTCCATGCCCAAATTTTCTTTTATAGACAATCGTCTAAACCATCATATTGTAAATACGAGTTATTCATTTTCTTCTGGTAAAATTTAAAAATATGATTATCCTTCTTATCATACGAAATCATATCTTTCAATCATAAAAAGATTAATAAATTTCTTATTATCATGGTACTTAATGAGAAATAATTATTTCCTTCATATGCTCAATATACTTGTGCAATAATGTTTTGAGAAATAACACGTGCATGATTTAACAACCCAAATCATTACAGGTTTACTGCTTCTTTCAGTTTACATTCTTATGGACCTTTCACATAATTATCTTTTTTTCGGTGGCTTTGAATTCTTGCCAGACTAAAAAAATTTGAAATTTGATGCTTCCACCACATGATGATGTGTTTCTTATAACAATTACACTTTGTGAAAACTTGTGCAACTATTCTTTTGCATCTCACAATTTTATCATCTTATTCTTTCACTTAAAAACTCATTTATGTGCCACTGGTTTTACACCATTAGGTGTACGAACTAATGGTCCAAATATTTCTCTCTCTTCTAAGATATTTAATCACGCATCTATTGCTTATTTCCATATTGGCCAATCATTTCCGTGTGTACACTTTTCAATAGATGGTTCATGATCCTCATTATCATCAACTGCTATATTTCATGCATAATTATTCATGACGTCGATTTGAAATCAGTCCATATTGTTCCAGACATGACATAGCTATTTGAGATTTCTTTGTTCTCAAGAACCTGAATTTCATTTTGTCATGTTTTATATCTTCTCGAGATTCTTAATATTTCTTTCCTCGATTCTGCCATTCTCATTCATGCTCCTTATTTTCTAGGTTTTAGTCTAGGATTTTTCTTTTATTGCAAGTTACTGACAATTTTTTTTTCTTATCTTTCAGGTGCATACCCAGCAGTACCAGAAGCAAAAAGAACATGGAATTACTCTTCTCAGACCCCGTTACAATCGAACGTTCCATCCACAAACAGAGGCCACTAGCATCGATCGATAGTAGCACTCAACCGCCGATCGACGCTCACACACCAACATCGATCAACACTACCCATACGACATCAATCCACGGTAGCTCGCGAAAGATGATTGCGACTTTAGTTGTGGTTCAAGATGAGAGAGGAGACATGTATGAACTTGAAGGTCATCTGCATAATGTAACATGTCAGAGAATTGATGAACATGGAAATGTAATCCTTGAACCAGAAGCAGACGCTGCGATAGCTCAACCTGAAGCTGCCACCCAAGCTGATCAACGGACACTCGAAAACTACAATCATCCAGACCAGTTCTATGGTAAAATTCTGCTATTCGTCCTCCAGCTTTCCAAAATAATGATTTTGAGATCAAACCGTCCTTCTTCGCACTTGTTGCGCAGACACCCTACCATTGATTGCGACATGAGCACTCGATGGATAACCTGGAGCGATTTGAGGATCTAGTATATGCTATTAAGGCCAATGGGGTCCCTGAGGACTATTTATTCTATAAGCTCTTCAAGTACTCACTTGCTGGAGATGCTTCGCATTGGCTTAAGCAATTACCACCAGGATCTCTGACATCCTAGACATAAATCAAAAATGCATTTCTGCGCAATTTCTTCGATGATGCACGAGCAGAAGACTTGAAGAGTAGGATCGCTACATTCACACATGAGCCTGGAGAATCATTCAGAAGCTCTTGGTTCAGATTTAAGTCATATTAGAGATTCTTTCCACATCACGGTTTCAATGAAGTGCATGTACTTAGCACTTTCTTCAGAGGTATTGATATGCAGTACCAGATGGCTTTAGACACAACTAATGGAGGAAATTTTAGCACTAGGAGTCCAAAAGAAGCAACAAGGCTTATTGAGAACTTAGTGTCTAGCAATTACACCAAGAACACTAACTATGAGAGGAAGAAGTCAGCTCCATCTTTGAGCAGGGAGCAGATAGATGAAGTCAAGGCAAAGTTGGACAGTGTTCAGAAATTTCTCAAGAAGCAAGAAGTAAAAGCCCCTGAAGAAGAAGACGAGGAAGTGGATGTGAATTTTGTTGGTGGAAACGGTTACCAGAGACCAGAAAATCTAGGCTACAACAGGAACTCCTATGGTGGCAACAGAAGTAACTACAATCAGAATTCGCAGCAGCAGAAGCCCCAAGAGAGCAAATTAAAAGCTATGGTTGTTAGGATACTAGAGCCGCACCAACAGATGACTGTGAACTTCAATTGGAAGATTAATTCCATGTACATCAACCTCAACACCAAGTTTGAAAATCTCAACACTCATGTCAAGAAGTTGGAGAATCAAGTGGTCCAAACAAGTGAGGTTATTCAGAGACACGAGCCTTGATTAAGTAGAAAGGAGAAGCTAGTCAGAAGCACCATGTCAATGCATTGATAGGTGAAGAATTTTGGCAAGAAGTGAAGAGAGAACAACTGAAGGAAGGAGATTTCTGGGTAAAAAGTGCCATGTCCTTTGGCAGTTCTCATTGGTTTTGATCGACACTCGAACCAGACTGCCGATCAACAGAACCTGCAGAATCTGTTGCCTCGTGCGAATCTTCCAACGTCGAGAAGATAACGTCGATCTACAGTCCCCAACAACATAACCAACTCGGTTACCAAGTCTGAATGCCAACCTATATGTCAGACCTTAGAGGATGGAGAATCAGGAACTGAACGCCAATACACCTGATCCCATGACAACAAAAAGACACTCCAAAAGGAAGCAGAAGATTCCCAAACATCTTCGCAATAAAGCAATTAACAAAGAGATGGATGGCTTTGTCAAAAGAGTTTTTAAAATTCCTTTAGATACTCAATTTTATGAAGCATATTATACTCATAGATTATGGATGTTTTTCAAAGAATCCAAAGAAACAAAAAAGACATAGAGCGCATGTTCAATGACCTCAGAGAGAAGATGAAGCAGAGGACTACTCTAAGAAGAAAAGTGACCTGGAAATTTGTGATTCCATGTTTTGTCAAAGGTCACCTCACGAATATCCTAACATCCTCTGCGATACTGATCAGCAGTTAGCATCATGCCTAGAGTGATGGCAGAGAAGCTAAGCATGAAAGTGGAGCTTTCTAGTGATTCATTCACCTTTTTGGATTGCTCCAAAGTGAAATCAGAAGGGATAGCCAGAGACGTCCCAGTGCAGATTTGCAACGCCTTAGTTCCAGCAGACTTCCATGTGATGGATATAAAAATCGATTGGAACTCTTCCTTACTCCTTGGAAGAGCGTTCATGGCTATAGTGGGAGCTATCTGTGACATGAAGAAAAAAATGTTGTATCTATCTATCCATACAACTTCTATGAACCTATTAAAGTTAAGAGCAAGGCTACTCAGATAGAATTGGGTGATGATCCAGGTTTGATTGCTTCATGCTTATGCAAATACGATCAAGACGACGGTCGATGGTCACTTGAACCAGAATCAGCACGAATCGCACCCATTGGCATCAACCAACACTCACTATCCACCATTGGTCGACGGTTATGCCATAGATCAGAATGAAGAAGACAGTCAAGAAGACATAGTCTACATATGGCAGAAATACCGTGAGAGGATGCCAGAAACTAACAACTCAGAGTACGATGAATCTTACTTTGAAGAAGAAGCAGTTGAGTACCATGCCTTTGCACACAAAGAGACTTGAAATTTCTGGAGATCCTATAGAAGCTGGAATTCAGCATCAATCGACGGTGACTCTATATCGTCGATCGACGATAACTGGACAGGATGCGATGACAATTACGGCTACCTCATACCAGATGAGTTTGGAATCATGAGAGACCCATATGGATATACACATACAATGGATGGAAGGATTCTCAATGTGTCAAAGGACAATATCGCAGACATACTAGCTATGGCCAACGAATCAAGTAATCTCTTCAGGATCAAACATCGGGTGAGGCAGTTAGTTCAACATCGATCGACGGCAGCAATTGGCCATCGCTCGACAGTCTCAATGCATCATCTGGGTAGAGAGTGGTAACAGAGGAGTTCTTACAAGACAATCTTGATGGAGTTTACTTTTCTCAAGACTTGATGAGAGATAGTATCAACCATAGTTTACAAGATATTTTGAGAGCCCACTTATGCAAGACTTAACATGCTGATGAGATGCATTCAAGCACTCTAAGAAAGGATGGGCACATTGGCATTTGCTCAGAGGAAGATAGAAAATCAGCAAACCAGAGAAGACGAGGCTGTCAGAGGCTTTATCAGTGCATGGTTTGAGACGAGCAGAGAGTATGTGGATATTTGCTTTCCACAATGGTTTGATGAACCACCATTCTAGTCTAGAAGTCAAAACGTCGACCTGAAGACTGTAACCAAGCGCTGAGTGGGAGGCAACCCACTGTGTTGTAAGTTTTAAATTGATTTTTCATTATCTAGTTATTAATTATGGATTTTATTTAATTACTTTAGGTTTTCAAAGGAGGAGTAGAACAGTTCGAAAACACCATCGGTCGACACCAGGATATCACCATCGGTCGACACTCCTTACGGAGTTTGGTAACCTCGACTTTCTCTCAACCTTACTTATGCTTTAGTTTTTATTAACCAATCCCGACGAGATATCACTGGGGACAGTGTTATTCAAGTCTGGGGCAGGTTCACTGATGCTTTTATCTATTACGTTTTTCAAATTGTTTTTATAGAGTCAAGAAGGGGATTATGATCAAAAGTTATTTATTGACTAACCATACTTTAGCACCATTCTTAGACATGTTGATTGTAGAGATTACTAGAGATGCCAAAGTGGATCATCATACCATTAGAACACACTTACTAAGAAAGTTTGAAGAAATCAAAACTGATCTACAACCTAATATTGACTACTTTGGGGCTTGGATACATCAGATCGGATTCCTTCTGCAAATGTGTAAGGTATTAGTCTGTGTATTTCTGACTTCCCTTCTCTCTCTCTCTCTCTCTCTCTCTCTCTCTCTCTCTCTCTCTCTCTCTCTCTTTTTCTCTCTCTCTCTCTTCAGGATCTATAATAGAAAATATTGAAATGATTTCCTTAGGTGAAGAGGGGTAGGTACATTACCGATGACTTTATTATTCTAATTCAAAGGAATGATCACACAGTGTTGGAAGCGAGGGGTATGTACATTACCGATGACCCCATTATTCGCCTACAACTTTGTATATAAAAAACAATTGAGATGGCAAGATGGACTGTAGCAACATCATTGTCCATTGAATTTGAGATTCAAAAAAAATATGAGAGAAAAGAGGAAAGAAAGAGATCAAGAAAGACTTTATACCTATACATGCATGTTTGTAGGAGTTGAATCCATGTGTTCTTTGATCGATACTCCCGTAAAGCCTACACTTTATTTTTATGCAAAGAAATGAGATCACTAACGGGGTGAGTCAGATTAATATTTGTTGAGTTGCTGGTAGAATGAATTTGGTTACTATACTAGGATAAGGAATATAAAGTTTCTCTTGATTAACATTATTCGATGTGGCTGCAATATAGTAGGGTGATAGTTATACTTATGTATTATGTGAGTCTCTGCTTTTCAAACCTCTTTCACAGGCTACCCTTGTTTTACTTGAGGATAAGCAAAATGTTAAGCCTGGAAGAGTTGATATACCTTGTTATTTACCAGTTTAAGATCATTTGAACACTGTTTGGAGTGTGCTATGTATGTCTAGACTGTGTTTTAGAGTCTTTTTAGGTCAAGGTACGTTTTAGAGAATTATAGAGATAACGGGGCTTGATAGAGCACTGAGAGAAGATATCCAGTAGTTGTTCACAAGCAGCTAAGTCAGAGTCGAGGCAAGACTTGACCATCGATCGAGGGTGCATGCTTGCTATCGGTCAACGGCCTACTCGCAAAAGCATTTCCTGACTTCAAGCCCAAGTCAAGACAAATTAAAAAATACCTTTGAACGATTTTTGACCTAGTTTATATAAGGTCCTTCCATTGTTTAGGCAGAGGGAGACATATTTCATATAACAAAAATATTACAGCTTTTTAGTTTTCTTAGTAGTTTTAGGGAGAAGATCTGAAGTCCTTCAGAGATTTGTATTGGAACCCCATTATTTATTCTATGCATTATATTATTCAGTTTATCATACTTTCTATGCTTATGTCTGAGTAATTCTCTTGTTAGATTTATGGTTTATTATGGTATTGATGAATTAGCCCAAAAATATAATTGCTAAGAAGAAGAGATATCAATTTTTGGAATTATGTTTAATGCTTGTGCTATAGAGTAGCTAATTAGAGACCTGAACTTATGACATAGACAACTACGAGAGTAGGTTCTGTGCCAAAATTAATTCCATTGATCTAGCACTACAAGAAAACACGAGTTTTACTAGGACGGTATTTCCTCGTAATTTCCTAGTAAAGGACACTTTACTAGGAATTTACGAGGAAACGCGTTTCGTAGTGACACATTCAACGTAAAGCTTATTTCCTCGTAAATTCCTAGTAAATTTACGAGGAAATATTTTCCTCGTAACTTCGTATATAAATTTTCCTCGTAAAGTCCTCGTAAGATTCCTCGTAAGGTCGTAGTAAAACATTTCCTCGTAAAGGCGTCGTAAGGTTTTACTAGGAATCTACTACGAAATCTTACGAGGAAATTACTTCGAAAGTTTACGAGGAACTTACTTCGAAAGTGTACGAGAATTTTACTTCGACAATTTACGAGTACCTTACTTCGAAACATTTACTAGGAATTTACCTCGAAATGTTTTTCTCTATAAAAAAATAATAATTTAAATAAATATAAATAATATATTTTTTGAAAATTAAAAAATCTAAATTATAAAATAAAAACGAAATAACAAAATATTTTATATATAACTAAATATTTAAGTTTTAAATTCATAATATACAATAAAAAAAACTACAGATGCTGCTCTTGAATTTGACGAACGAAGTCTTCGTCATCCCGAAAGTTCCCCTCGTCCATGTTGCTCGTCGACGGTTGTGACTGTGGCGGTGGATGATGTTGGGTTGGAAGCGCTCCGGATTCCCGTCTGACACGCAACATCTCCGCCACTACCGGGTTCCCGACCGCCAAAGCGTCTACGATTTCAGAGAGAGAACTCACATAAGAGCGCAGCTGAACATTCGCATCGTTCTGTTCCTGAGCATAAGACGATGTCGCTGCACGGACATCGTTAACGGAACCAATCCAGACGATACGTCCCTTTTTCCTAGGGTTGACCTTTAAATAAAAAGATTGATAAATAACGTTAAAAAATAAATTAAATAAATAATAAAAATTAATTAATAGAAAAACAAATTAATTATTTACCTCCTCGTAAATCTTATCCACTTCAGGAGTGGATAATATGACGGGTGTCCCAGACTGCTGACTCAGCTGGGTCTGGCGGTGGTCAACCCGAGCAGCAACCTCGTTGTAGATCCACTCGGATCTAGGGTCTACAAAATTCCCAGCCTTGTTCCGGTGGGTCCCCTCGTAAAGCTCTTTCAGAGATGGAAGAGCTCCTCTCTCTTTAGCCTACAAAAAATAATTTAAAAACTTAATTATTAATTAGAAAAATATAAATATATTAAAAAATATTAATTAGTTATTAAATTATTAATTTAATTATACCATGTCTAGATGGATTCCCGCGTGAGGTTTTCGACCCCCGGTGTGAAGCATCTTGGTGTTGCCATGCTCGTCTTTTGTCATGCGGTTCTCGGAGTTTGTGTGGGAGGTTCTGATCGAGTCCGACAACCCCCAATATCTGATCAGGCCAATCCACACAAACGATGTGAGGCAATCGAGTTTTCCCGCCTCATAACCATCGACCTGAAAAAAAATATTTTTAAAATTATTTGAAATCATAATATAAACTTAATTAAATTTAAAAATTCACCTGGAAATTGCTCTTCTAGTTGTAGACTATGTCGAGTAATCGCGATTTTGCCTTCGCCTCAAACTCCTTCTTCACTCTCTCGTGAATCCCTATGGACCAACGATATTTTTTCTGAAACAAAAAAATATTAAATTAATTATTAGTTCACTTAATAATATCAAAATTTAGAAATAATTAAAAAATAAATGACTTACAGCGAACGTTTTGAACCAGGTCTTTTTGGTGTGGATGGCCGTCATTTTTCAGTTTGGAGCTGGATCGGGAAAGTATCCCTTGATAGAATCGGTGACGCTCTGAGCGATACACCCGTCAACATTAAACCTAAAAAAAACAAAAAAAAAGTATTAATTTTTGTTATTTTTTTGTTAATTAAGAAATAAATTAAAATACATTTTTAAAAAATGAAACATACCAGAATATGCTGTGGCCGTCCCGTCGAAAAGGATCTAACTCAGGTAGCCCTTCCCTGCCTGGAGCTGCCATAATATCGTCGACCGTGTACACCGCAAATGAGCGGTTGGTGGCACCTCCAAATCGGGATGAACCCAGACGGCCGGTGGAGGAGGGGGAGGAGGTGGGAACTGAGTCTCGGGAACACTTCCGGCATCCGAAATCGTAGAACCGGGAGCGGAAGAAGATGATCCGCCAACCTCACGACCGAAAAGATCTCCGTAATGAATACTACTGCCCTGATGAGACAACCCCTGAGCCCTAGCAACCTTGTCATGTCTAGGCATCTAAATTTAAAAAAAAAATAATAAACATTAATTCTCGTATCATTTAAAAAAACAATTAAAAAAAGTATCCCATCTAATGTAAATTCCCTAAACTAACCACCTAATCTAAATTTCCTAAACTAACCACCTAATCTAAATTCCCTAAACTAACCACCTAATCTAAATTCCCTAATCTAATCACTTAACTAGGAGTTAGAGAGTACCTTGAGAGGATTTTGAGAGAAGCTTGCTACAAATGAGAGAAATCGATGGCTCGAGTTTATATAAGGAAATAATTTTCCTCGTAAAATCCTAGTAGGTTTACTACAATTTTACGAGGAAAGCACTAGTCCCGTGTTTCCATTTCCTCGTAAAATCCTAGTAAAATAAAACACGGGACTAGTGTTTTCCTCGTAAAATCCTAGTAACACTTGTACTAGGACTTTACGAGGAAAGTAAAACACGGGACTAGTGTTTTCCTCGTAAAGTCCTAGTAAAGGTTTTACTAGGACTTTACGAGGAAAGCACTAGTCCCGTGTTTTAGTTTACTAGGATTTTACGAGGAAAGGGTTTTGTAAATCCCTAAACTTGAAACCCCAAACCCCAAACCACAACTTCCATAACTTATAACATCTTCTACAACCAAACTCCAAACCTCTTCTACACCTAAACCTCAAATTCAAATTCAATTTCAATTTTCTGATTAAACAAATTTAAAACATACATAATTCAAATTCGTTTTTTGATTAAACAAACTTATAAAACATAATTCATTCGGATATATTCTCAGAGTCTGTAGAAACATCATCATTTTCGTAAAACTCGTCCTCAACACCGTCGGCCGTTGAGTGATCAGGAACATCTTCGTATTCACGATTATGCGGATCAATGAGTAGGATGTCATCAATTTTTGCTTCAGGTTCCACAATTTCATTGGTATTTTGTTCTTGTAATGGTGGTTCTTCTCCAGCGATTATTCGTCCTCGAGGTGTAACTTTGATAACAGATAACCAGTTGATTCCTGAGGTAATAATCCGAGGGTATGGAATGAAGCAAACTTGATATGCTTGGGAAGCTAATATGAAAGGCTCGAATTTGTTGTACCTGCAAAAATAAAGACAACGTAAATTAGTACTCAGAACATGTATGTCAAAAAAATAATTTGTTGTACCTTCGTCTGCCATTGACATCAACTACACCGTTCTTGTTAATCCGAACACCTCTGTTGACGATGGGGTCGTACCACTCACACTTGAAGATAACGCATTTCAGACTCATTCCTGGGAATTGAACTTCATAAATCTCCTGCAATATCCCGTAGAAATCTGTTTCGCCTTTCACACATATTCCATAATTACTTGTCGCCCGGTGTCTACCATAGTCGTAATATGGAAAGTATAGCCTCGGGTGAAATACATCGATGATGTGGTGACCTTTGTAACTGGACTTTGAAGTAATTCCCTAAACCATGCAGGATACTCAGGATCGTCATAATCAACCTGCAAAAAAAGTAGTATAAAACTACACATTAGACTTACTTTGCATAATATATGCATAAAATTTAAGTTATAATTAATAAATACATGTTTCTTCAACCACTTGATAAAGTGTTGATTTTTCCTTTTGTCTAACTCAGTTGTCGATATACCAGGTATTGCTTCTTCGACTTGAGTCACAAATTGGCTGTAAAATATTATGTTATGTTATTTAATCAATTGAATATATAAATATATAAGTGTGTATGTTTATATGTTTACCTTTCAAAATAACCAATCAATGGATGCTCACAATTGAGAAGAATATAAAGGTGTGCACTATGGACGTCTTCATCACTCGACCACCAAACCTCTTTCAATTTCCCACCCATTTGCCCAATTTGACAAAAGATGTCTGGAACATCTTCTTCCATATATGTAGACACGACACCACCATCATCATATCTTTTTGGAACTCGTTTCCTTGTATGTACTTTCGGTGCAAAGTAGTACGACGTGAAATGTGGACATCTTTTTCCATATATGTAGGCACGACACCACCATCATCATATCTTTTTGGAACTCGTTTCCTTGTACGTACTTTCAGTGCAAAGTAGTACGACGTGAAATGTGATGTTTCTTCTGTCAAGCTTCCCGCAACAATAGAACCTTCAACTTTTGCTAGGTTTTTGGCTTTTCATTTCAAAGTTTTCATGGCCCTTTCATACTGATACATCCATCCATAATGCACAGGTCCACGAAGTAATGCCTCATACGGAAGGTGGACAACTAGGTGTTCCATGACGTCAAAAAAGCAGGCGGAAATAGTTTCTCCAAGTTGCACATTAAGATGGGGATGTTTTCATGAAGTTGTTGGACAACTTCCTCTTTAAGAGTGCGAGTGCTCAGATCCCTAAAAAATTATCCAATTCCTATATATTAGAGAAACAAAAAAAATTAAACACATTACTATATATATATATATATAAATAAATAATTAAATTAATGTTTGCGTTGTTTAAATTAATTACCTGAAAGTGCTTCATGTACATTTGGAGGTAGTAGCTCCGCAAATGCAAATGGAAGTAGTCGCTGCATAAAGACATGACAATCATGGCTCTTCATCCCGGAGAACTTTTGCCCTTTCTCAACACATCTTGAGAGATTTGAAACATACCCATCAGGGAACTTCACTTCTGAAGCCACCCAGTTGAACAACGCAGACTTTTTTTCTGATGACAGTCTGAATATCGGAACTGGAACTTCCCCATTGCTTTTTATATGTAGCTCACTCCTTGAGCAGATATCGGGTAAGTCCAACCTCGATTTTACGTTATCTTTTGTCTTCCCTGGGACATTCAATATAGTGTTCACGATGTTCTCAAAAAAAATTCTTCTCTATGTGCATCACATCGAGGTTGTGGCGCAAAAGAAGATCTTTCCAATATGGCAATTCTCAAAATATACTCTTTTTGTGTCAATTGTGCTGCACACCATAAGAATCAGGCATATTACTGGGAACATGCCAATTCCCACCACGAGGAGCTGTTTCTAGAGCACCGTAGTGATCGATTTGCGCTTCGATTTGTTCGCCAGTTAAGTACGGAGGAGGAGTGGCTCTGACAACCCTTTTGTGCCTGAACAATGTCTTATTTCTTCGGTATGGGTGGTAAACGGGAAGAAATCGACGGTGACAATCGAACCAAGTAGTCTTCCTACCATTCTTCAACTGAAACGCATCTGTCATTCCATTACAATATGGACAAGCTAATCTCCCATGTGTAGTCCATCCAGACAACATCCCATATGCAGGAAAGTCACTTATGGTCCACAAAAGCATCGCTCGCATCGTAAAATTTTGTTCGTAGAACAATCATATGTCCTCACCCCTGTAGACCACAAATATTTCAACTCTTTTATCAGTGGTTGTAGAAAAACGTCGAGAGATCTTTTTGGATGCTTTGGACCAGGTATTTATATGGTCAAGAATAGAAACTCTCGTCGCATGCACATCTCCGGTGGCAGGTTGTACGGTGTAAGAAAGACTGGCCACAATGAATATTGTCTCCCTGACATTCCAAATGGACTAAATCCTTCAGTGCATAATCCAAGATACACATTCCGGCTATTGCTAGCGAAATGTGGATGTACATTGTTAAAATATTTCCAAGCTCTTGCATCTGATGGATGAGTCATCTCTCCATCCGTCTGAGTATGCTCGGCGTGCCATCTCATCCCTCCAGCAGTCTCCTCAGATTGGTACAATCTTTTCAATCTATCTGTGATTGGTAAGTACCACATCCTTTGGTACGGTACCCTATTGTGCCCTCGACCTTGCGGTTTGAATCGTGGTTTCTTACAAAATCGACATTCTTCTAACTTCTCATCATCTCCCCAGTAAATCATGCAGTTGTCGATGCAAACGTCTATCATCTCCGAGGGCAAACCAAGACTGTATACCAATTTCTGAATCTCTTAATAAGATTCAGCATACACATTGTCTTCTGGCAAATACTCTTTAAACAAGTCTGCCCATGCATCCATACAATTTTCAGGTAGATTGTGATCGGTTTTAATACTCATCATTCTAGCAACCAACGACAATTTTGACAGGCCTTCTCTACAACCACTATAAATTGGCTCATTCGCAGCTTCTAACATTTCATAAAACTTTTTTTGCATCTAAGTTAGGTTCTTCAACTTCATCATCATCATGAGTTACAAATGCATCACCTACCATATCATGAACCCTATCACAATCTACCATTTGTTCCTCCTGGTGATGATAGCTATTTCATTAAGCAAATGATTAACCGGTTCAACCTCAAAATTGCTACTACTACTGATAGTTTCATTCATACAACTAGCATCTTCTCCATGTTGATACCAAATATAATAATATAGCATGAAACCTCTATTTATTAAATGCTTCCAAACATTTTCACGAGGGCCTAATTTTGTATTGCAGCATTTCCGACAAGAACAGAACATCTTACCACTTTCTTGCATGAGTGGTGTAGAATCTGCTTGATGCATAAACGTCTCCAATCCTTCGAGAAATTCTTTCGTCACTCTCCCGTTATTATCTCTGCGTGAATACATCCACTTCCGCAACTCGAAAATATTTCCCGGACCGGACATTTTTTTTTTCTTTGATCAAGCTTATAGCTGATTTTTTTGGTGTGTTTGAAATGAATCACAAATGGTGGTATTTATAGAAATTTTTGAATCTGAATATTTACTAGGAAATTGGGAGGAAAAGTGGGTACAAAACACGTTTTAGATTAAAAATTGGTATTTTCTAGCCATTTTCTCGCTAAATTGAAGTAAAAGAAGTTTTCCTCTTAATTTCGTAGTAACAGTTTACTAGGAATTTACGAGGAAAATGTGTTACTACGACATTACGAGGAAATGTCTGTTTCCACGTAACTTCCTCGTAATTTTACTACGCCTTTACGAGGAAAAGCCTTTCTCGTAGGCTTAAGAGTACTTTACGAGGAAAATCTTTTTCCTCGTAAATTCGAAGTAAATTCGTAGTATATTTACGAGGAAAGATTTTCCTAGTAAAATTTCGTAGCAAAAGCCGAGTTTTCTTGTAGTGTAGGTTGTTAGATACATGCGAGAGCTGGTTTAATTAACCTAGTGGACGAACTTCCTGTCCGATATCTGTCGATCGACAACAGCCTTAGCCGTCGATCGACGGTCAATTCCTTTGTTTGCATACGAGAGATGGAACGAGATGGGGTCGGATTTGTGATTAAGGTCCTTGCATATTCATAATTCTGTGCATCATATCCACTATAATTCACTTGTCTGAAACCCTAGATTTATCTTTTCCATATTTGAATCAGTTAACTTATTTAGATAATTTCCTTTTTGGAATAAAACCAACAAACAAACCTCCTATTTATATCTCGCCTAGCTTAACCTTTAGAATTCGAAAATCTATGTGTGTCCTCACTCTCTGTGGATTCGATCCCTAAGTACTACAATTAGACCTCTCTTGGCAAGAGTAGTTCGTAGGGTTAATTTGATTGATTGGCTACTTTAAAATAAACGTTAACTTGCACGCTGTCAGTTGCTCATCCTCTAACAAAAATCTAGCCTTCGTTCTTTTCTTGTTCTCATTCCTCCGCACATCCCAAAAACCTCTAACAAACCTACCAGCATGTATGTAGTTATTAAGTTAACAAGTTGTGGGTCATTTCCTTCACCCGGTCACTATGGAAACAGTTCTAGTATAGACTCCTTCATAACCATATTCTTCACACACACTTACAAAATAACTCAAAACTCAGCCATCAAATAAATAATAACTCAGTCATCAATAACTCATAACTCAGTCATCAATAACTCATAACTCAGCCGTATAATATAAAATAACACTTTCATCAAAAACTCATAGCACATCCGTCAAATAAAACATAAATCAACCATCAATAATTCATAAATCAACCATCAAATAAAATGAAATCATCCATCACTTACTCATAACTCATCCATCAAATAAGTAATACAAAAAGTCGTGATCTCAAAACACAACCATCAAAAACCCATAACTCAGCCACCAGATAAAAAAAACTCAGGTTGAAACCTTACATCGCCATGAACTATGATATCATCAGAGATGACAATATTAAAATTTGCACGTGTATGCTTTCCACCCCATCGAAAAAGAAGAATTCCGTCGTCACTTATCACTCTCCCAAAACGCTCTCTGAAACAAGTGACAGATTCATACACCCAAACCAATAACATGTCCTTCAGGCCGCTGATGGTGTATGACCGCCCTTGTGGATTCAACATATTAATAGAATCAATAAGAACTTCAAATGCAGACCGACCCCATGGATAAGTCAGCATAGCTTCATCGTCAAATACTCTATTTGCACTTTCAATGGATATACTATAATTATGATGCAAAGCATAAAGACCCATTGCTTGAAGAAGTAAGAGCCCCAACCATTTGCACTTTTCATAACTCTAGGGCCGATAGACCTCTAGTGTGAACCTCGGTTCATCTAACTTGGGTCCCATCCCCCATGCAGCACAATCAACTCCTCCGAGAAAGCTTTGTATTGTTCAGGTTCAAAACTTTATGTTGGTCGTGGTTCTGTGTTTAACCCAGTTGGACCATCTACTGAGCAGATAAAGCAGCACTTGAGAGATGCGAAGGGTGGTCTCGGGATGATCGCAAGCGGCTCGGGTACCTTGCCATCTTTACTGGATACATCGAATGGAGAAAGTATTCAACCGCTACAAGGGTTAGTCTGGCAAGGCTAGTTATGGAGTTAGAAAGGTTTGAGAAATATCCATGGGGGAGAGTCGCGTTGGTGTGATCCTGAGCAGGCTCAAACTCAAGTCATGGGATACAATGTATTGGCTAGCTAATCTGCTGATTAAAGCTTGGCTGAATGGGCAGTTTCAATGTCTTATTGGAATGGTTTATGAGGTATTAGACAGAGAGAAGGATAAGAGACTTGATGCGGCCTCTGGTAGTCATGGAATGCTCATGAATCAGTATGGACGTGGAGAACAAACTATGCAGGAGATAAGCAAGGTGGATCACCTTCAACAATCAGATGGACGTGCTAGCTTGATGGAGAACGCATTAGCTTCTCAACTGGACCAGTCACAAGATCAATGGCCAAAGCTCAGAACCAACACCTTCTACACTTACTTTTGGCGTGGAAATAGAAGAGGAGTTAGCCAAGAAGGAAAGGGAATTAAACCATTGGTTTAATCTCTGATTGTTTAAGGGATTGTAATGTTTTTAATTTGAACCAAAGGCAATTTCGTTTTGGGATTAACCAGGGTAAACCAAAACCAATTAGGATTAGGTTTTGTAAACCAATTTCAAATTGGATTAGGATTAGAATTAGAGTAAACCAATTTGGTTTAGGATTAGGGATTTCGTGTTTTTCTTTTATATATTGTATGCAGTCAGCTGAATAATGAATCAATCAAGTTTAGCAATCAAAAACGTTTCTTTTCATCTCTGCTCTTGCTTTGGCGAGTTGAGACTTGCTGGTGAGTAACATCCAGCGTGGGTTCTCTGTTTTGGTGTGTCATATCCAGATCAGAAGCCTTGGAGTATCAGGAGACGTACCATATCTCTTGTGTTCCACATCGATCCACAAGCCTTGAAGCAGATTGAGTCCTTGATTCTATGTTTGCAAGGATTATCAAAGGATTTACCCACCTACAAGAGATCCAGGGAGTTACAGCCTATCCAGGGCCGTACCAAGTGGTATCAGAGCCTCTTGAAGGTTAGGGTAAGAGATCTTAATCTGGTTTCATCAACTGCACACGATTTTTGTCTCTTTGGTACCACCAACTTCGTTTGGAAGAAGAGAAGAGTGACAGAGAAGAGAAACTACCACGACAACAAAATCAAAAAACCCTAGGAGCCTGGTTGATACCACACACGTCACCATGATCATACCTGAGGTCTTTGTTGGAGGAAGATGTCCCACAGTTTTTATATCATGGGTTGTAGGCATAGACAACTTTATCCTGCAGGATCAAATACCTTCACAGGAAAGTTTAGCCTTTGCTATTAGTCTACTGAGAGGTGAGACTAAGGCATGGTGGAGGGAAGAGGAAGAAGCACGCTGGTATGAAGAAGAACAACTGGAAACTTGGGATGAGCTCAAAATAGCCTTGAGTTTTAGGTACATACCTGGTTTTCAATGGGAGGAAACTGCACTGCCATACTCACCACCAGAGAATCCTTTACCCACGTCTGCAGCTGATAAGGAAGTACACATACAAGTATTGTGTGAGCTCGTGCCTGATCAAAGAAAACAAGAAGAAAAAGTGCTTGGAGAGTCATCTACAACTCATGAATTGGCGCTTGCTGTAATTGATCAAGGTGAAAGCTTTCAGTCTTTAACTTGTAGTTTACTGACGTGGTCTACTTTATACTTCCAGTCCAGCTTATTGGAGCATTTGAGAGTTATTAAGGGCTTGAAGCAAGTCGTTTTTGAACCAGGAGGAAGCTTGAGTGTTAGTAAAAGGCACAACAACAATCTGGCTCAGAAAGCAGTTTCATACAAGCTTGATCTGCAAGGTTTCTTCACTCTTGAAGAACAAGATTTGAGGTCAAATCTTTTTGAAGGGAGAGAGGATGGTGTGATTCTAAGTAGCTGCTGTGATAAGAGAAGAGAGTCAGCAGGTAACACGTTTTTTATCAGATCCATAATTGATCAGAACCAGCTTAGAAGAGCAAAACAGAAACTTGTTGTTGTTAAAGAGGAGAAACTGCTTGCTCTAAGTTCTGTTTGTAATGAGATACATCTAAGGCACGTGAAAGGATTGCAGCACTTTGTATTCAAACCAGGAGAAGAGGTTTGTGTGTGTAAAGAAATGAACCAAAGCGTGATTGAAAGAGCAAGGAGTTTGGAGTTGATTGAGCAAAGTTCCAGGAGTATGCTGAGGAATGGAAAAGAACTGCAATGCTGGGTATTTGATCCACGAGATGATCATGGTTCTATCATCTTACAAGACTTGGATTTGAGGACAAATCCTTTTGAAGGGAGAGAGTATGGTGTGATCCTGAGCAGGCTCAAACTCAAGTCATGGGATACAATGTATTGGCTAGCTAATCTGCTGATTAAAGCTTGGCTGAATGGGCAGTTTCAATGTCTCATTGAAATGGTTTATGAGGTATTAGACAGATAGAAGGATAAGAGACTTGATGCGGCCTCTGGTAGTCATGGAATGCTCATGAATCAGTATGGACGTGGAGAACAAACTAAGCAGGAGATAAGCAAGGTGGATCACCTTCAACAATCAGATGGACGTGCTAGCTTGATGGAGAACGCATTAGCTTCTCAACTGGACCAGTCACAAGATCAATGGCCAAAGCTCAGAACCAACACCTTCTACACTTACTTTTGGCGTGGAAATAGAAGAGGAGTTAACCAAGAAGGAAAGGGAATTAAACCATTGGTTTAATCTCTGATTGTTTAAGGGATTGTAATGTTTTTAATTTGAACCAAAGGCAATTTCGTTTTGGGATTAACCAGGGTAAACCAAAACCAATTAGGATTAGGTTTTGTAAACCAATTTCAAATTGGATTAGGATTAGAATTAGAGTAAACCAATTTGGTTTAGGATTAGGGATTTCGTGTTTTTCTTTTATATATTGTATGCAGTCAGCTGAATAATGAATCAATCAAGTTTAGCAATCAAAAACGTTTCTTTTCATCTCTGATCTTGCTTTGGCGAGTTGAGACTTGCTGGTGAGTAACATCCAGCGTGGGTTCTCTGTTTTGGTGTGTCATATCCAGATCAGAAGCCTTGGAGTATCAGGAGACGTACCATATCTCTTGTGTCCCACATCGATCCACAAGCCTTGAAGCAGATTGAGTCCTTGATTCTCTGTTTGCAAGGATTATCAAAGGATTTACCCACCTACAAGAGATCCAGGGAGTTACAGCCTATCCAGGGCCGTACCACGCGTTTAAGGTGCTGATGGACTCTGTTAAGGTGAATGATATTTCGGGTTGTTACATTGTTGATAGATTTATACAAGCTCTCCAGATCTGGGTGTACACAGCTCTGCCGGAATTGGGTGCTAATTATGGTAATCCCATGCCAAACAGCCCGTCTCCACCGATATTGGCTTACATGGGTGGCAAAGGACGCAGATGCTTTAAAGATGCTATCTGCAGACAGGTATTTACTTCAATCCTTTACTACCATAATTAAGTTGTCTGGAAAGTCTTCCTACTGGAGGACTTAGTAGAAGACTTAAAATTAAGTCTTCTGGAAAGTTTTCCAGCTGGACGACTTAGTAGACGACTTAAAATTAAGTCGTTTGGAAAGTCTTCCAGCTGGATGACTTAGTAGAAGACTTAATTATAAGTCGTCTAGGAAGACTTTTCTTTCCATCTTTCTTAATCCGTCATATCTAAGTTCATATCTTCTATTTACTGCAGACTACGGTGATCAACTTTGTTGAGAAGGACATTGGTGAAATGTTTTCAAAATGGGACTCTGAAGTTAAGGACCCGGGTGCGGAGAACATAATTAAAGTCATGTTTAATCAGAGACCGTGGAAGTGGACCATGGATTTCTGGGAAGTCACCGGTACTTGGGTCAATACAAAGCCGGCGATTGTGAGTCCATCGAAGAAAGCGATAGTTGTGGTGAAGGAAGAGAGTCAAAGACCTCACAAGAAAGCTCGTAAAGAGGCTAGTAAAGAGGCACCTGCAGATGCTAGTGAAGGGGCACATGCAGAGGCTAGTGAAGAGGTTCCTACAGAGGCTTGTTCAGAGGTGACTACGACTGTGCTTGGGATGACCAAAGAGGATATTGAAAGAAATTTCAAGGACATAGTTGATGCCATGAGGGAAGGGTTTGGGACGTGCCTTAAGGAGATCAAGCATCTGTCTGAAAGGGTGGAAGCAGTGGAGAAGAAGGTTGATATCACCAAAAAAAGGAAAGGGACATCATCTTAACACACTTATCAGTGGAGAAGAAGGTTAGTAAAGAAGCCTCTCCCGGGGTTAGTGAAAGTGTTAATGGGGAGAAGAATAAAGCTCCAAATGATGACGCATCTGAGAGCCTTGTTCTATTGGACAAATATAAACCCACTGCAATGGATATATAGCAGGAGGATGCTAGATATCAGGAAAAGAGGGCAGCTGATTTGGAACTTGTCCGTGCAAAGACTGATCAAACAAGGAAACTTGCTGCCTCACAACAATCTCCTTATACGGCAAACAGCACGGCCAAAGTGATCATTCCAAACAAACAGCTTTGTCCAGGCTATAATCCCTTTGCATTAATTGACAAGAAGAAGTTGAAGGAGCTCGCCGATTGGTTGAAAACTGATCCGTAAGTGATTACTTTTCCCATAATAGCTTTGTTTAGTCTACAAAACTTGATTGCTTTTCAGTATTTTGTGTTTGCAGTCATTATAGAACACCTCTCGACAAGAAACCACACACAAGTCCAACTTGGTGGTATAACGTCCTCCAGACCTCCGTATCTTTGCTGGAGGATTGTGTAAGTCTTCTTCTGCTATGACAAAACTGATTACTAGATGACTTACTGATAAGTCATCTAGTAAGTATTCTACGTAGAAGACTTTCTAGACGACTTACCAGTAATTCGTTTGTTATCTTCTGACTTGTATTATTTTATATGCAGCATATGGATGCTCCGACAGCTGCTCTTGTGTAGGAGAGTACTCTAGTTGTATGATGGCATCATTCACCAGGTCTCTTAAGAAATGAAACCTCACATGAGTATGCTTGCTCTATCCGTGTAGTACAGGGTTCTTAGAAAGCTTGATGGTTGAACTGTTATCGCAGTATAGGATCTTTCCTTTCTTTTGTTCCAAGGCAACTTCTTCTAACACATTACGTAACCATACCGCCTGAGAAGTTCCATGTGCAGCAGCTTCGAACTCCGCTTCAGTTGTGGAAAAGGTGACTATGGGCTGATTCTTTGATGTCCATGACACTGCACCTCCACCCAATCCAAAAACATAACCGGATGTGCTCTTTCTGTCATCAATGTTTCCAGCATAATCATTGTCTGCATACCCTTGCATCTCCCTTTCATCTTCCCTCTTGTACTGAATACCAAACTCTGATGTTCCTGGCACATACCTTAGAATTCTCTTTGCCGCAAAGAGATGTTGTTCCGTTGGATGCTCCATGTATCTGCTCACCAGGTTGACAGAGAACATAAGGTTTGGTCGCTTTACTGTCAAGTACCTAAGGCTCCCCAACATGTTTGGATCAACTTGAGCTCCATATCCTTCCTTTGGTAGTTTCATTCCTTGAACCATTGGATATCCTAACTGGGTTGCATCCTTCCATTCCAAATCTCTTGAGAATTTCTTCTGCATACTTGTGTTGACTAATGAAGATACCTCTTTCGTCTTGAATAACTTCAACTCCAAAGAAGTACTTCATATGCCCAAGATATTTCATGGCAAACTCTTTCATCATCGACTTCTTAAAACCTTTAAGGAGTTCATCAGAGTTTCCGGTGTATATAAGATCATCTACGTAGAGGCTAATAACCAAGATACATTCTCCTTCGTTCTTTATGAATAAAGTGTGCTCACAATAAAAAAATTGAACCCTTCCCTTAAGAAATATCCTTCAATGCGCTGGTACCAGGCCCTTGGAGCCTGCGATTTCTTGAGTTTGTATGCTTTCCCTGAGATTTCTTCTGCACTAAAGCCTTTCGGTTGCTCAACAAACACATCCGCATTCAATTCTCCGTTGAGGAATGCGCTTTCACATCTAGATGGAGTACCTACCATCTTCTTTGAGCAGCAAGAGATAAGATTACTCTGATGGTGTCCATCTTGCCATTGGAGCGAAAACTTCATGAAAATCAACACCATACCTCTGATGATAACCCTTGACAACCAATTGAGCTTTGTACTTATCCACCTCCCCTTCTCATTGAGTTTGGTTTTAAAAATCCATTTCACACCAATGAATTTGGCTCCATCAGGTAGATCCACCAACTCCCACGTGTTATTTCTTCTATGGACCTGATCTGAGAAATCATTGCTTCTCTCCATCTTTCTTCCTGCACAGCTTCATCAAATGTTTCTGGATCCCCTGACGCTGTGAACATTGCTGTGATACTTTCTTGTTCTTCCTCGATGATAAAGTTGACTTGTCCAGCCATGTATTCTTTCATCCATACTGGTGCTTTTCTCACTCTTCCAGTTGATCCTTGTGTTGATGACTCGCATGTATCTCCTTCCTCAATTCCTTTAACTGCAGCTTCTTGAGGAATTGTAGCAGAATCATTCTCGCTCCACCATCTTCAGGTGTTACTTCTTCATTCACCTATGTTTCTTCTTCTTCTTCTTCTTCTTCTTCTTCTTCTGTCAGTCCTTCCTAGAAAGATCCACTATCTTCTTCACTCTCTTCCCAGTCCCAGCCTTTACTCTCATCGAACTTAACATCTTTGCTGATGATGATTTTCTCTGTTTATGGATTGTACATCATATACGCCTTTGACTCTTTGCTGACTCCCATGAAGACACACTTCACACTCTTCTCATCTAACTTGATTCTTTTGTCATAGGGAACCATCACAAATCCTATGCTTCCAAACGTTCTGGGATGAGCAATGAACGGCTTATGGTTACTCCACCTTTCTTCTGGAGTAACATCTCCTAAAGAACTTGCAGGACTTCTGTTCAGGATGTACACTGCATACTGAGATGCTTCTGCCCAAAACTTTCTTGGTACAAACATTCCTAGAAGCATACACCTCGTCATGTTGAGAATGGTTTTGTTCTTCCCCTCTGCAACTCCGTTTTGTTGCGGAGTGTACACTGATGTCAGCTGTCTTTTTATTCCATTCTTCTTGCAGTAATTTTGAAACTCTGTTAAGCTGTATTCTCCAACCCGATCTGTCCTCAAGCAGACCAGAGACAGCCCGAGTTCCCTCTCCACAGCAGCCTTAAACTCTTTGAACGTCTCTAGTGCTTCTGACTTTTCTGAATGGAAGAAGGTCCAATATTTACGACTAAAGTCATCAATAAAGTTGATGATATACCGCTTCTTGATTGATGATGTTGGAGTAATGGAACCGCAAATATCATTGTGCACCAGTTCCAAGCCACGACTTGCCTTCCATAAACTCTTCTTTGGGATGTTTTCCTTGTTTTGCTTCTCCTTCATACATACTTCACAGATGATCTCTGTTCCCTCATGATAAAGTTCAGGTAAGCCGGTGACCATTTTCTTCTCTCCTAGAGCATGGATCCCTTTGTGGCTTAAGTAACCGAGTCTTCTATGCCACAAGTCTCCTTCCTTCTCTCGAGTTACTTGAAGACACTTACTCCCACTAGTTTCTTCTTGTTTCTTGACAGCTGCAAGAATGACAAACATATGATTCCTACTCATCTTTGACTCCATGACCATCCTTCTTTGCAGTTTGTGACAGATCTCATACACATTGTTGTCAATGATTATCTTTAACTCCTTTTGTTGAAGTTGAGCTATGCTTAGTAGGTTATTCTTCAGACCAGGAACAAAGTAGACATAGGTGATCACCTGAATGGTTCTGTTGATTTGCAGCCGAATACTTCCTTTCCCCTCCACCATCATCCTGCGATCATCAGCAAGCTTCACATTTTGGCTGAATTGCATGTCAAAGTCAAAGAACCACTCTCTCATCCCGCTCATGTGGTTGCAGCAGCCAAAGTCTAGGAACCATACATGCTCATCTTCTTTTGCCTTCTCCTCTACTCGTGCCATGAGCAATATGTCTTCTTCCAGCTCTGCATAATTTACATTCTTTTCCCAACTTGGGCATTCATATTTAAAATGTCCTATCTTGTGGCACTTGTAACACTCCATTGTATCTTTGTTAAAGCTCGAGCTTCCTCTTCCCTATCCTTGATATGTCCCTCTTCCTCTAGGTTGAGAGCCTCCTCTACCTCTTCCTCCATCTACTTTCCATATGCAACGTCTGCTCATCACTCACATGCCTGATCAGTTTCTGCGCGTGAACCACACTAACTTTGCAGTCCATCCACCGTATGATCTTTGATGTCATTGGATTCTTCTATGGCACATACCACGTATGTAAACTTCTCAATCAACGTTCTAAAGATATTTTCTACAACCTTGGCGTCAGTCATCTCCTCTCCCAATTTTCTCATGTCATTCACCACCGACATGACCCTCGAGAAGTACTATGCGATAGTCTCTCCTTCTTTCATCTCGAGTACTTCAAAGTTTCTTCTTAGGCGTTGTAGTTGAGCACTTTGCACCCGCTGGTTCCCTTGATACTTTCTCTTCATAGATTCCCACATATCTTTAGATGTATCCTTCTTCAAGATCATCTTATCTATCGACGTATACAAATAATTTTTCACCTTCTGGTCCTTGAGAGTATCCTCCGCAAGCTCCGTTCTTTGTGTTCCAGTGAGGATCACAATCTTTTCCGGTCTTGCAACTCATGTTTCTATCAGATCCCACCACTCCTTGGGTCTGAGCAGATTCTCCATGAGCATGGTCCAATATTCATAATCGCCATCGAACTTGGGTATGCTTAGCAAAGTGTCTTTCTCACTCATGTTTCTTCTCTGGTACCAGGTTCAATAACAAGGCTCTGATACCACTTGTTACTGTATGACAATGAACTTTAGAAAACAAAATTGGGAAAGATTTACTTTATTAGCTTGCAGAAGACTACTTAAATAGACCATAAGGTCGAGCAACAAATTTAAAACAGAAACAGCAACAGACACCGTAAAAGGCTCAACAAACTTCCACACTTCCACTCCTAATAGATCGGTGGACTTGTTGAAATAAGACTAAGTCATAATCTCAAAAGACACGTCATATAGTGACATTTTATTCAACATAAAAAATATATGATGGAAGAAGCACTTTTGTCCTTCTTTTCAAATAATTTTGGAAGGAAATGTCATTTTCATATAGCGAAAATTTTTTCTTGTAACTATTTTATTAATAAGTGTTTTAGTTAGACTTGACTAAAATTTTAAGGAAAAAAGTGTGTTGGACCATGTGTAAAACATAAATGTTGCTATTAAATATAAACCACTAGATTAACATTAAATGCATGTCATCCAATAGCTTGTAATTTATTTGGAATTTGGAAAATAAAAAATGATGGGAGATGGCATAGAGGGTAGAGTTTGTTTAAAAGAAGGGATAATTTAAAAAATAATCTATTTACGATTTTTAATTTGAAATATACACCTTATTTTTTTAGTTTTGAAAACTACATTTGTATGTGAAAAGACATATTTATCTTAGTTTTGATTTAGAGCTAAAATAAATTATTTATGTTATGAGATAAACACGTGTTAATAACTGAAAGTAATAGACAGATAAGTTTTCTGAAATATTTGAATGTTTAGTTTTACAAAACAAAACCAGTTTTTACAAATATATATAAACAAAAATTATACAAAATACGTTCACGATTTCACTATATAAAAATGATTATATACAAGAATGCAAAAAGAAAAAATTCTTCTAACATTCCATGATATACCATTCCGTTAAGTTTAATACATGCTTACGTTTCATTTCATTGCATATGTATGATCGTTATATGATATCAGTTTTGGATAGCAGCTATTGCATGATCTCATAAAGTATATTCTGTCTCTGTGTTTTAGATATTTTAGAACTATGATAATCAGATTTTGGATTTTACAAAAATAGTATAATATGGAATTAAAATAAAAAGTATAATGGTGATGGAAAGCAGCCAAGAAACTAGTGATGAGCAACCCATGGAATATATATAGCATAGTTATTTACATACTAAAGGATTTAGTAAAACTTTATTCAACTTGTCACTGTTTGCCAATAGAACCCAATGATAGTAGCTATAGGTTGGCTAAAATTTCATGTCTTGTCTATTAATCTTCTTATTCCAAATGAAAATCTAGTGTAAGGAGTTTAGTAAAATATTGTGTAGATATAAGATTTAATAAGATATTGTGTACATATTAATAAAATTATATTAAAAATAAAATAATTTTATTTTGATTGAGTTTGTTAGTTTAAATATTAAGAAAATTATGATAACAAAAATATATTACAACAGTGTTAGATATTCATATTGGACAGTTTAGTCAATTTACATATATACAAGTATAGTTTTCTAAAAATTTGAATGTACAGTTTTCAAATTAAAATCTACTGTAGATGTATTTTTCCAAATTTCTCTTAAAAGAACTTGTGCATTCTTTTTTTTTCGAGAGTTTGAGGCAAAGGAATAGTGAATTTTTGTCATAGCAATTCCTCTCCTCTCTCCTTGTCTCCACGTTATTCTACTCCCTTGTTATGGTGTTGTGCTTTGTTGTCACGGATGTAAGACGCAACCAACTTAACGCCATCACCAAAGAGGCTATACAACGAGTCATTATTGTTATGTCGTTTCCATGGTGGATCTTGAACAGGACGAGAAGAGAAGGTGAAGTCGATCCACGTATGCACCACCTACCACGGCTCAGCACTCGGATTTGTAGAGGCCAGCGGAGATCCATGCTGTCCTTTTACGAGTCTTCGTTAGTCATCGTCGACCTGATCCGAGCAAGTGAGATCACGGTCTTGTTCTTTCTTGCGTCCTAAGCTTTGTTCTCTCGCTTCCAACTGATCGCTTAGCACCAGCCATTAACCGTGAATACGTATCATGGGTTAAGCGTTATATTCCATAATTCTTGTTTATCAAAACCTCCTTCCCTGTAGCATTCATTGTTTGTATTATGTTCTTTTGTGTGTCTTTGACCGATGAGGCAACACCCCAGTAAGCGGAATTTTTGCAGCAAATCAATGGGATCTTGGTGGTAACGTGCACATCAAGCAATCCATGTATACATCTTAGTTGGCGAGAAGACAATATTTATGGTGGAACCCTAGATCGAGTCTTCTTGACCAAGACATTTCCGATCAATCTTTGATATTGATTAAGGTGATGGATATTTCATTTAATCTCGTGCTAGTTTAGTAATACTATTATGGAAAGTTTAGGAATGAAACATGTTTTGTCTCTGGAATCGAGTCATGTTTGTTTATTAGTATTGATTGTTTAACTGGAAATAGGATAATAGATGATTCAACAGTAGAATGAAATGATATATATATATATACATACGAATCCATGTGTGGAGATTGCGGAAGTACATAGATCCTTTTGTGGAGATTGAAGGGCCACACAGATGTATGTGCTAGAGACACTTTTTTGTGGAGATTGTGGAGGTACTGAGACGTTTGTACTAGCAACGCCTTAGTGATTGCGAGGGTACAGTGTGGACTACTTTACTAGCAACGCCAGGTTATATACATATATTGTTATGAGGAAATGCGGAGTGTAGAGAGTAGCTATGTACTATCAACGTTATGGTTGTACTTTTCTAGTGCACTAGTATTGTTTGCTTTGTGAGATGTAATAGGCACCATCTTTGTTTCATGCTAGAGCTAGGCCTACATAGTCGTAGTGCTATGCACTGAGTCAGTGCTTTGTGGTTTAGCATCTCATACATCACTGAGTTACTCTCATGTTACTCACCCCTATTATTTCCCCTTGCAGTTGTTGTAGGCACGAGACTGATCAATCCGATTGGGATGGTAGAGGTTCCGGATCCGAAAACGAGATAAATTGGGCGAGTGGTCAGATGATGGTCTAGACCCGATATGCAGCCTGAAAGCGAAGAAGAAATATTTTTATGCATTTTATAGGTTTTTATTTGATGAAACATGAACTAAACAAATGAACAACAAAAAGGATTAAGAGTTTGAATTGGATGGATTAATGGATGGATCGATGGAAGATGGATTGAGATGGAAGATAGTGATGGTGGAATGGTTTCGATGGATATATTGATGGAGATGAGAACGAGTTGCTGGACGTGTGTCTCTCTTAACTGGATCAGTGGATGAAAGGATGGATGAAGATGGAATCCGACTTGCTGGATGTGTATCTCTCTCAAGTTAGATCGATGATGATATGGATTGAAAAATTGCCACAACTTCTATGGAATGAACTTGATAAGATTCAAAAATTTTGCTATATGGTTGGCTTCTCACTAAAAAGAAAGACTTAGGGTTTTGACTAGGGACAAAGTGACTCATATATTAGCGTAAGGTAAAAAGATACACAGCTGCCTATAAGGGGTTTAAATACCCGATGGAGCTTTGGCTTTCTAGGGGACTTGAAGCCTATAACATGGAGTCTTCTTGGACTCTAAAGCAAAGACTAAATAAATGCCTTGAAAATTATTGGACTCAAAAAAACAATAAAAGGCTAACAAGTTTCCCATATGTTTATTGAATTTAAAATAAAAGAAAACCAAGACACAATTTTGCCCATAATTGAAATCTTACCTTCTTTTCTTTCTAGACCATGCGGCTAGGTCTCATAACCAGATGCAATTGGACTTGTAGAGGAATCGATACTGAATGTGGAAATGATTAAGTCGGATTGGTTTTGGGCGATGGATGTGAATAGGAATTAACCGGCATGATCTTGAACCTCAGTTGGACCAACTTGATCTTCAATCATCAGTTGGACCATCTCTTCAGTTAGCAGTTGGCTTTGGCTGGTCTGGTCTGATCTAGGAATTCTTGAACAGATTTGGAGAATCCATCTCTTATGACCCAAGATCTGGACCTGGTTGTAGGACCTTTGCGAACTAGAAGAATCATAGCTTGAGTGACCATAACATCAGGTGAGCATGACGAGTAGTCAAATATTTGGATTATGTAGTTCAACGTATTTGATTTTTAAATTATAAACTTGTTTTATCCCGCTATTGTTTTGTTAAATGTTTTAACAGTTTATTCAGTTTTAATAATTTGGTTTAATTTGATATTTTACCAGAAGTAACACGGCGTTCTCGAGAAAAGGGGAGACGTTTGTTACAATTTGGTATCAGAATGAGTTCTCTCTCGGCCTTGATCCATGATGGCAATTTAGTGGACTCGATTTTCTAAAATTTTTAATATTTTCGGGGATTAAGAATTTTCAGAAAAACAAATGACACCTTTCTTTAAAATATTATTCAAATAGTTGTTTCTGTTTCCATTGTTTTTTATCTCATGTTTTTCTTTCCTTCGTGGCCGTTAAAGTTCTCTTCAGGTTCCATTTGGAATTCGGGGCAAAATATGGTTAAGTAGGATATAATTGTAACAATCCGGTTTGTGTAAACCAATTTTTGCTTTTCTACAATTATATCTATTGTATTAAAGTTAAAGTACTCATACGACCAGAGCCGCTCTTAAGTTTTTCAAGGCAACAAACCCAAAACAAAAAAAAATGGCTGAAACAATAAAAACAAAAACTTGCACATAATGCGAGTCAAACCCGAGTCATGTCACGTGGTTCAAGTGCATAATTTACCACCATCCCATTGAAAATTTCCATAAATATGTGACTAGTTAACACTTAATAAAATGGCAGCAAAAAACATGGGCTTCCTTCGCTTGCGCCCAAAGTCTCCTTTGCATATGACTTCACCCTTAATTATTTTTACTATTTAACATTCTATGCCACTCGATTTTAAGCAAAGAAAAAAATAAAATTATGGGCAGGCGTACCCGATATGAGTTAATCTTGAAGCCCAATATATATTATTTCTCCTGATAAAGTCAAAAATAAAAATGTTAACAATGTATCTTCTAAATTCATCCAAAATATAGTTTACATATTGATAGGGTATGATATTTACCACTTTTAGGCCATCATATCAGCCCTATTTAGAGTCTATTATATGTTTTTGGTTTTTTATTAGAATGTTTTCAGGTTCAAGTACTTTCTGGAGTACTTTGGTGATTTTGGAGCTATTTGAGATGGAGAACTGCGAAGATGCGTCAGAAGTTTATCTATGGATGGAGATCTTACCATGGTACGATTGAGCTCATAGATTGGCACGAAATAGATCTTTGAGTTAGCTTTCCAATGCAACCAGCTTGAGGTCCATCTGACGATTATATCTAAAGTTATGCCCGATTTACTGAAGAGTGATATGTCTGCCTTGCGAGAGGAAGCTGTCGAGAAAATGAATGAATATCGATCGATGGCCCAGGCTTGGTGTCGATCGATGGTGATCCCAGAAGACAGGACCGACTTGTTTTATTGCCGACTTAAGCCCAGAAGCTACTACAATTTACCAGAATATCCCAAGACGAGTTTAGATCTAATTTATATAGTCTTCTAAGCTATTGTTGACGACTAAGCTTTATTTTATTGATTGCCTTAGTTTTGGAGAGAATATCAATTCTTCTCCAGAGATAGATTGGAACTCCTTTAGTTTGAAATTGATTTCCATATCTAGTATTTCTTCAGACTATGATTTGTGTTATTGCTTCCACGTCTGAGTAATCATCTTGTTAGGTTTAGGGATTTCATGTTCTTAATGTCAAACTGAAAGTTATAGGATTTCTGAGTTATCTATAGATCTCTACACAAGGGTGGATTTTAAAATTAGGATCTAGAGTAGCGGAATAACACGAGAGTTTGACTGATTGCTTAAACCTAGAATCATAGGACAATTGAGAGGCACGAGAGTGAAATTAATTAACGGAACCCGAGCCATGTGTGGATTAGATATCTAGGCACATACGAGAGCTGGTCTAGGATCTAGTTGAACATTAAAGATATGTGTGTTAATTCTTGTATGAGGTAGCATCGATCGATACCTAAACATTGGTATCGATCGGCACTCGATCCTTTGCACTCGATCCTTGTTTCCATGCGAGAGCTGGAACATAGAACTTATGCATCTGATTAGCAATTGCATGCCAGAGCTCGATTACTTGCTTATTGAATTCAAGTTCTAGAATTTGATCTATATAACCCTTAGCATCCTTGATTTGTTTTTTGAATCTATTGATTGATAAATCCCTAGACCTAGATATTTCATCTTATTGTTATCAAACCAGTTACCTGCTTGCTTGTATTCTATTACTTCTTTAATACATTGTTTGTCTAGCTTAATCAAACATCTATAGTCTATTGTGTGCACACGCTCCTTGTGGATTGGATCCCTAAGTCCTACAATTGAACCTCTTATTTGAGAGAGTAAAAGTAGCTTATAGGGTTAATTTGAAGTGCATAATAAAAGCTACATCAAATTTGGCGCCGTTGCCGGGGAGCGAGGATTGCCATTAGACTTGAGTAATAGGTTTAGTCTAGGTTTTTATTTTCTGTTTTAGTTAGTTACATAAAAAAATTTTGTCGTTCAGGTGAATGCATGGCAGTACTAGGAGTAACAAGGAAAAAAACTTACTTTTCTCAGACCCAGCAGCTATTGAACACACCATCTGCGGAGAGAAACGTCTACCATCGCTCGACAACAACACTTCTCCGTCGATCGACACCACTCTTGGACAAACATTGATCGACACTTCTACTCTACCATCGATCAACAATAATCGGCAAGTAGAAATGGTTGCGGCACTTATTCTGACTAGGGATGGGAATGGAGACTTGCATGACCCTGAGGGTCATCTGTGTAATGCAGCAGGTCAGAATTAAGATGCACATGGGGCTGTAGTCCCTTAGCATCGATCGATAGCATAGTTGATCAGGCCTACTCAAGTCTATGTTAACAGGTCTGCGATTCAACCTCGAGAAATCCAGGGGGTCAACAGCGAGTTAAGACCTGCATACTTATCTCATGTGTGCAAGCACCCCTTTCATGGCCTTCCCCATGAAGATCCCATGTACCACATTGAAACACTAGAGGATTTTGTGTCTATCATCTCGGAGCATGAAGGAACTAAAGACTATCTCGTCTGTAAGTTATTCAAGTATTATCTCTCTGGGAATGCAGTTGTTTGGCTGAAACTTCTACCACCAGGATCTCTCACTACATGGAATGATGTCAAGACTGCGTTTCTGACTAATTTTTTTGATGATGCAAAGACCGAAGAGCTAAGGGATAAAATTTTGACATTCTCTCATGGACCTACTGAAGGGTTCATAAGTTTTTGGGACAAGTTTGGGAGGTACCAAAAAGACTGTCCACATCATGGTTTCACGGAGGTTCAGCTGCTTGGATTCTTCTACAAGGGTATTGATGTGCAGTATCATATGATTCTGGATCAGGAAAGCGAAGGGAACTTTAAGACCAGAACTCCAGAGGAAGCTAAGAGACTGATTCAAAACTTTTTTTCTAGCAACAATATCAGGAATATGGATACTCACAGGATGCAATCAGGTGTTATGAATAATGACAAGATCATTGAGGTCGAGGCCAAAATTGATTATGTACATGAAGTCTCGTTAGTGGAACAGGCTACAAAAGAGGACGAGAATCATATATATGAAATCAGTTTCAGGACCATATTCAAAGGATGGAATCTATGATGGAACGAGTCATAGAAATACATATGACAAGTGCATACTTAAATCGGAGGTTGGATTTTATCCACAAAGAGCTGAATGGAAAATTTGAAGCCTTGGACGCCCATGTCATGATGCTAAACACCGAGGTTTTTCAAACAGCAGAAGCTGGGAAGAAGCAAGAAGCTCTGGTTAAAGAGAAAGCTGAGGAGAGCAAGAGGCATCAGGTTGATGGCATCTTAAACAATAACTTTGGGGAAGAATCGAGCACGAGAAGCTGGAAGAAGGTGCTTTTCTATTCGAAAGTTCTATGTCCTTTGGCAGCTCGCGCTGGTGTAGATCGACACCATCAGCTGAGCATCGATCGACACCCATTGAAGAGTGCATAGGAATAGTAAGAATTCAGAGCCACTCAGACTTCACACACGACACCTGCATCCTTCCAGCCTGTATTGTGTTAAAATGCACGCCGTCGATCGACACCAACAAGACGATTAATCTAAGTATTTACTTCTTTAATACATTCTTTGTCTAGCTTAATCTAAACATCTATATTCTATTGTGTGCCACGCTCCATGTGGATTTGATCCCTAAGTACTATAATTGAACTTTTTATTTGAGAGAGTAAAAGTAGCTTATACGGTTAATTTGAAGTGCATATTAAAAGGTACATCATATATGTTGAGGCGACCTTGGGCCTAAGCGAAGGAAGCCATGCATCCGGCGAATATGTAAACTATATTTACACATGATCATTATATATTTTCCTTTGTTCATTTATCTTCTTCGGAACATATATGATGAAATATAGGTTACATATTCGCCAGATTCTGCATATAGGTGAACTTGCCTTAGAGAATTGAACTTGATCATTTAATTTTATAAAATAATAGGTGAAATTCACTTGAAACTTTATCTTGCATCATCTTCTTCAATCCTTTGTGTCTAGAATTCAAGAATCGACTATTTATTTTGCATCTAACTAGCCAAATAAACAAATATCTGGCTCGCATAACAGCATGAAACGAAAACGTGATAATGTCAAAGGTGGGTATAACAAATAGAATGTGAATCCTCAACAAAATAAATTCAATAGCAAGTGATGAAAAATGTCTCGCAAGGGAGGAAATCAACCTACAAGACGTGATATTTTCGACATGGAAGTTCCTTTAAGGTCTATCTTTAAGAGAATTTTTAATGTTGTGTCTAAAAGACCAGCTACCACGTCTATTGGTTCTATCACATTAGACCAAATCTCAAACACTCCAAAGACACAAATAAACAAACGCGACTGCTTAATAGGTAACTGGTGTTTAACTATGTTGATAAGATATGACTATATTTCTATTCAATCTGGAGACTTTTGATTAAAAAGATGTTACTTACTTCAATTTACAAGGTGTGGATTTGATGTCAAATGCTTTTAATAATACTCGAGAACAAAAAAGCTGTCTCACTACATTAAAATCATGTAAGTTACTCTTAAGTTTACGTTTTAATAAATAATTAATTTTTAGCAGTGTTCTATATTCCTAATTTGTAAATTTTATTTTGACCTTGGCAGCAAGAGATTTACAGACGTTTGAAGTCAATGTTTCACACGTAGAAACGTCAAAGAAAGGAAGAAAAAATCCACCTACAATTTCTACCAGACCAGCTATAAGTTCTATCCAACAACAAATCTCAAACTCTCCAAAAACGCCAATAAACAATTGAGAGAGGAAGATAGTTTTGAAGTGTTTTGTTCTGATGTTTTCTATATAATCTAAAGACTCTCTTTTATCAAGATAAACTAAACTTACAATATCTACAAGGTGTGGATTTGATGTCAAAGACTGTTAACAATACTACATAACAGAGAAGTTGTATCACTGCATTGTCATGTAATTTTGATTTTTAGTTTACTATAATCATTAAGATTCATTTTCTTTTCCCAGTGACTGCATCTAAAACTCTAATTCTGTTGTTTATGATTTTGACTTGATAGCCAAAGATATAAACAACTTAGGAGTAAATGCTTCACATGTCGAAATCTCAAAGAAACAAAGAAAAAATCCTTCAGAAGTTTTAAATGACATTACAAATATATCTTATGTGTTAGCAACTAAAACGGAATCCACAACATCAGACCCTTTCAATGCTTCAGTAGATGATTATGACAGTGACGATGATGAAGGAGAGCTTAACTACAATATCAATTTTGGAGGTTAAATTATTTTGTAAACTGAAAACCTTGTTTGTTTTTACAGCGACGTGATTGCATTAATTGTGTGTTTAAAATAGTTTAGGTGTAACGAAATTGATTATTCTCTAGAGTTTGAATGTAGTTTCCAGGAGAGTACAAATCTGGAGACTAAGGATATGTACTTTGATGATTTTCTTGAGCCAGAAACATATTCTCAGATGAATAAAAGTAACATAAATTCGATTCTAGCAAATCATCCTACATGTTCAACAAAAAAATCTAAAATCAAAGCCGTACCAAAAGAGGATGGTAATGGTCTCATTGTGTTAATCAATTTCTTCACTGCCACCAAACTCTGACCCGATCATTTTAATTTTTAGATATGCAGCTTACATAGATGAAGGTGATCAATCATATACATATTCTCACTGTTATGCTACTGTGTGGTATGACGAAAAGATGAACAAACGGAAAAACTCCAATAATCCTTCTTTTACATTATGTTGTGGACAAGGTCAAGTTCAAGTGTCTCTACTAAAAGATCCACCAACAGTACTAAAAAAATTGATGGAAGGAGATGATCAACTAAGTAAGTATTTTCAGAAAAATATCAGACCTTATAACATTGTCTTCTCATTTACTTCGCTTAGTGGGAAAGTGGAAAAATTCGTAAAAAAGGAAAAGGTCCAAACATGTTTCAACTCCAAGGAAGAATTACCTTTTACTGGATAGCTTACAACCACTAGATGGTAACAAAGCCAAATTTGGACAGCTATACATATGTGATACTAAAAATGAAGCTGAGAACATATTTAATTGCTTGAGAGAATATAGATAAAGATTTTTTTCCAAAATATAAGAGAATCAAAATTGATTTGACCATCTCATGTTTAATATATCATTGGATTTTTTTGGCTTAAGAGCTGGTTTCAGTGAATTTACTAATTAGGATATAACTTGGTTTGGAAATTGTCGTGCGCCTCAATGTTAATTTCATAAGTTTGATACTGCACATAGGTTTCCTATATTTTGGTTTCGTATTAGTTTGTTTTTCAGCCAAGGTAAAAGGAGTTTTAAAGGCAAGAAAAATGAAGTTTTGATGAAGATGTTAAATGAAATCAATCTGTATGTTAAGCAGTTCAGATCAGTAGGAGAATGGTTTAATACAAATTCAGAAGAGGCTTTTTATATGAAGATAAATAGTGATCGTCTTAAGGATGACAGAACATATAACACTCTAACAACATTTTAAATTGCCACTTTGATTCTTGGAGATTTTAATCTTAATATGGATAAAAGGGATATACTACATCACCAACATTCAGGAAAACATTTGAGAATTAATGAGACACATGCCTCATATCTAGAACTGCAGTATCCTCAGTTATTTACGTATGGAGAAGATGGCTTTTAGACTTGAGTTAAGAAAGATGTAATAGAAGTTACTAAGAAACAGAAGAAGCATACAATTAGTATGAGGCATTTTTTTGCATTTTGTCTTCATGGACGTAAGAATGAATCTCATATCCTCTATGCTATACGTCTATTTCAGCAATTTTGGTGGATTCGTACACAACTATTGAGTATAACTGTACGGTATCTAAAGTTTAATCATACTACTTTGCGATATGATAGTGCTGATTCTATCAAATTGTTTGAGAGTGCATGGAAAATCGATATGAATGACCAAGGGGCAGAATTTATCATCCCAGCTTCTTTCAATGGTGGTCCGCGATATATGAAGAACAACTATTTTGATGCTATGAAGCATTTTGGATTTCCGGATATGTTCATCACTTTTACATGCAATCCTAAATGGCTAGAGATCACCAGATTTCAAGAGAAAGGAAAAATAAAGGCAGAGGATAGATTAAGGATTTTTTGTAGAATCTTCAACTTGAGTCATTGATGAATGATTTATCAAAAAAGCACATTCTTGGCAAAAAAAAATTCATGTAAGTAGTCGCATTTAGTTTCGATTGAGTTCAGCTTTAGTGTTCGATTTTAAAAGCCTATATTATTATATACACTAACTGATATTTTTGTTTTTTTCTATTAGAGAGATGTACACAATTGAGTTTTAGAAACTTGGTCTTCCACATGCACATATTTTGCTATTCATGCATCCTACATTCAAGCTCCCACAGCAAATGACATTGATAAGATAATATATGCGCAAAACTCTAATAAAGCTGAAGAACCAGTGATGTATGATGTTATTAAAGATATGATGATGCATGGTCCTTGTGGAGCCGCTAATATGAATTCAATATGCATGGAGAATGGACAGTATTCAAAGTTATATCCCAAATCATATACGACGAAGACTACTATTAATAAAGAAAGATTTCCGGTTTATAGAAGACACAACTAATCTGAAACTTTTGTAATGAAGAATGGGATGAGATGTGACAAGCGATGAGTCATTCCTTACAATAAGAAACTATCTCTTTGTTACCAAGCTCGCATTAATGTGAAATGGTGTAAAGAAATAGGTTAAAGTAAGTACTTATTTAAGTAGATTAATAAATGACATGATCGTATGACAGTGGCTGTAGAACCACAAGACGTAGTTACGGAACAGCTGGAAATTTGATTTCATTTTTCTCGACACCTCCTCCAAAAATGAAATCAAAGACTTCTTCAATGTGAATACTATGTTCTTAGCATGGTTTAAGTTGTATAAAAATTGATGATCTTGCAAGAACAATCACTTATGCCGAAATTCCCAACATTTTTACCAATTATAAGAAGCTGAAGAAGTTTAAAAGGTGGAAAAGAGGATTTTGTATTGGCAGGATTAACTATGTTCTCCGTACGCAGGAATATGCTTATTATCCGCGTGTGTTGTTAAACATTATGAAAGACCCTACCACTTATGATGACCTAAAAACTTCTGAAGGTGTTCTCTATCCTTGATACAAATAAGTATTTTTTGTTCATGGGTTATTAGATGGTGATCAGAAGTACATTGAGGATATAGTGAGGAGAAGTTATGACAGCTCCAGAAATTAACAATAGCTTATCTATGCCAAAAACTTTATGGAAAATACTTGACAGTTTTTGTCTAAAAATATTGAGCATAATTGTAGGAAGTATTTTAACATACAAGGTTCGAAGTTTTTATATCATATGGGTAATCTGATATAGTTCAGAGAACATTATACCAATTAAGCTCTATTATATAATTAAGGGAGTTATGCCAAAATGGAACTAAAAACAACATTTTTGTCTCTTTGGTATAAAGTCAACCTTACTTTTTCCCATTAGTATAATTTTTTGTCCCTTTTAAGTAGGGTAGATGTCTCATTCTCATATTTATAAATTCTTATAAAAAGTAGATTGTTGGTTCTAAAACAGGTATAATTATTTGTTTAACGTGGAATTCATTTTCTGCCATGTCATTTTTGGTTGAACAAGAAATCTAACGTTTATAGAGCTAAATTAAAATTTTAAATTTAACATTTTTTCATACAAAAACAAATATCAGTGTGTGTATATGGGTGATTACAATATTGTTCCTATTTTTTATTTACTTTTTTATTTATAAATATTATTTTATTAAGTTTTAAAAATTGAAAGGGTAAGAAGGAGAAATAATAGACAAACTATGTTTTATACCAAAGGCACAAAAAGACTCTTTTTGGTTCTGTTTTAGCATAAATTTCTATAATTAAATTGTTTCAATGTGAATGTTATTGTTATCAATGATAATCATTTCATTTTTAACATTCAAATACTTTTTCTTTCATTTTTTTATAATTTTTGTTAAGAGATGAGGACAAAAGAAGTTTGCTTTACAAGAGATTGAGAAGCATTTGAGGCGCAATGAGTCTTCTCTTAATAAATTTACTTGTATGCCACAACTTTCAGATACCGACAATACTGATTCAAATGTTCTGATATTAGATGAGTGCAGTTATTCACGTCAAACTTTGTTAGAAATTCTTGATAAAGATGTTCCAAAGATGACGGATGAACAAAGGAAAATATATGATGAAATTTGGATGATATGAATGAAGGAAAAGGGGGTGTGTTTTTTTGTTTATGGATTTGGAGGTACTGTACAAACATTTCCTTTGGAGATTAATATCAACAGCTTTTAAATTTAAAGGAGATAAAAAAAATTTCAAAGTTGCATCAAGTGTAATCGTCTCTTCGTTGTTAGAAGGCGGTATGACTGTTCATTCGAGATTTGAGATACCACTTAGCCCTGATAAGTTTTCTTTGTGTATTATGACTCACGGATCTGATCTAGCTAATTTAGTTAAAGAGGCTGTAACATCCCGAGTTGTGATATGTGAAAAGGCTTAAGAGAATTGATTTGGCTACCTATGTCACCAAAGTTGACTTACCTTTTCCGTCACACCTCCGTTTAGAACTCCAGAGTTAAGCGTGCTTATGCTGGAGTAGTGAAAGGATGGGTGACCTATCAGGAAGTGATTCGCAATACCGTGCGAGTGAGGCCAAAACAAGGGAAAAGGTCAGATGGTGGTTGCAGGGTCAGTAAACAATGATTTCAATCCTTGAAAAAATTAACGCACGGCCGTTGGACGGGATGGGGCTCACGGGCCGAGAGAGTGGGCGTGGGTGGCCCATTAGCCGTGGGCGGTCGGGGCGTTACAAGTGGTATCAGAGCTGGTTAGCCATCTCGGTTCTCACCCGAGAGGCGTCTTTGGACCTGTTGTGGGGCGCAACGAGGGCGTTGCGTTCTTTGAGAGGGGGTGAATTGTAACATCCCGAGTTGTGATATGTGAAAAGGCTTAAGAGAATTGATTTGGCTATCTATGTCACCAAAGTTGACTTACCTTTTCCGTCACACCTCCGTTTAGAACTCCAGAGTTAAGCGTGCTTATGCTAGAGTAGTGAAAGGATGGGTGACCTATCAGGAAGTGATTCGTGATACCATGCGAGTGAGGCCAAAACACGGGAAAAGGTCGGGTGGTGATTGCAGAGTCAGTAAACAATGATTTCGAGCCTTGAAAAAATTAACGCACAGTCGTTGGACGGGATGGGGCTCACGGGCCGAGAGAGCAGACGTGGGTGACCCATTAGCCGTGGGCGGTCGGAGCGTTACAGAGGCATCACTAATTATATGCACTACAAGAAAACATCAATTTAGAGATTTCTCTTGTGACTACAATTGGGGGTTGCAAATTATGTGAAAAATTTCTAACTAATTGGCCACTAATTTGCAACTACTATTGATATGTAATATATTAGTCGCAAATATGACACAAAATGAATGATGGGAATTCAATCGCATATTTAAGACATATTTGGGACACTATAGCAACTAATGAGAGTAGTCACAATATAATAGCATTAGTACGACTAATTCACAATTGCATATGTAATTGCAAACTTGTATTACAAATTAGTCGCAAAATAATATAATTTGGTAGTTGCAAAATTGTAGCTATAGTTTTGCAATGTGACTCTATGTGTTTAAAACCATGTAATTAAGATACAATGTACTTTGGGATTTAGAGTAATTTTTGTTACTATTAATTGCAATTTTGTTGTAACATTGTCCATTGTCTCCATGCATTATATACTGTAACCTATTTGCAACTTTTAGATGTAATAATATAGTTGCAATGTAGTTGCAAACAATACTATTTATAGTTATATAGGTTTAGTTATTCATATATATTCATATACAATTGTTTTTAGCTTAATTGCAACTCCTAAATATATTTAGTTGGAATGTAATAACAAATAATATCATTATTTACAATTATATTTAGTTGCAATGTAGTTGCAAACAATACTATTTAAATATATTTAGTTGCAATGTTTAATTATTCATATTCACCAATTGTATACTATATATTATTAATTGATATTATACTAAACCAATATAACAATATCTTGAATAAATTTGAGTCATTTTTATAAAATTTGAATATCAACATACACTTCCAAACACACAGCTATTATATTCATAATTTTGTATTATATGTTTTTATTTGAACTTAGATTATTGTAAAGTATACAAATAAAAATACTAATATGTAATGTTTCATATCTTAGTATATATTCTCTTTATATATAACTACTTTTAAGCTACATTATAAGTTATTTTAGAGTTTCAGTGTAAAGTCGCTATTTAGTTGCAGGAAGTCCAAGTGTCCCTATACATAATTATTTTGTAACTTATGTACAACTCCTAAATATATTGTAGTCGCAATGTAGTATCAAATAATATCACTATTTACAATTATAAAAATTTAATTATTCATATACATTAATTTTTTATTATATATCATTAGTTAGTATTATAATAAACCCAAAATTGTATGTTCTTTAATTTAAACAGATGTATATATAAGTTATGTTTATTAAGTATGAAGTCACATTAATTCAAAAGATGTGAAACTTTAGCGTTTGGGGCATCATAAAAGACTATTTTGCTTGCGATTTAAAAAAATAAATGTGTCAAAATAGTGGCTAGATTTGAGACTACTTTACAACTCCAGTCATATTTTTAATATAGTTTTAAAATTATATATTTTAACAAATATTTTACTATATAAATGTAGGAAGCAATCTAACAAACCCAAAAACTAATAATCTATTGAATTGTTTTACACATAATTTCCCAAAGTGTGTAATCTGTTGCTTAAATTTGAGTCATTCATAAAATTTAGACATGCACTCAATTTCACAAAGTATATGTAACGTATATGTATTACAATCATATGTACTTATTTGGATTTTGGCTGAACATTATTCAGTTAAGTTGTTTTATTTATAATTGCAAAATGTATGTATTTAGTATGAAGTCAAATATTATTCTATATTGCATTATTCAAATTAAATACGTGACACTTAAAGATTCAGGGCTTCAATGGTTACTAATTTGCGACTAAAAGTATGATATGGTCACAAACTCGTGACAAATTATTCAATGATTACATTAATAATAAAGACTGAATTTTGATTGGTTAACAAGAAATGAAAAGGTTCACTCTTCACCACCTCAACCTCTCTTCCTTATCTAGAACATTTCTGCAATTTCATCAAGTTGCATTTCCTTAGTGTTGAGACAGGTACCGAAGGGACATGTCGTATCGGTTCGGTTTAAGTGGAAAGAATGTGATCAATACTGGTGAACCGGTGTATAAAGATAAGAGTGTTCTGATTTGGTTAACAAGGGACTCGGATTTGAAGATCAAATCCGTTGAGGAAATATGGAAAGAAGATATTGCAGTATCTTGAAGATTGAGAGGTATATATGCAAGGTCGGCCAATGAGAATCTTGCGCTTTTCGTGAAAGAAAAAAAGGGAGAGTTGCAAGGGTTCTTGAGCGTAAAAGGGTTAATGAGAGAACTACGAGAGAAGCATTTTGTAGTTCTGTCTGAGTTGATTAGATTAAGGACTGATCAGTCGTGATTCACGTGTGTGTGAAGTCACAGAAATCTGATTAAGTAGAGCTGTTTAGTTTGCTTAAACGATTCTTAATAGGAACTATTTTAAAAGAACTGTTTGTGTGCTCTAGTCCAAGGTTGATTGACTGTCCTAGGTTTTATATTTGGTATAAGAGCGAGTCAACCTCTTCGATATAAAGCATCATACACAGGTTGAGATCTTGGGAATTAAGATGGAACATACAAAAGAACTCGTCACGGTTCAGAAACCATCATGCTGGAAGGTAACTACTTTGGACACTAGAAGGTCCGCATGAGACATGTGATAAGGGGTATTGAAGAAGAAGCCTGAAACTCAGTTGTAAACGGATGGACTAAACCAACTATGATCAATGAGAAGAAGAAAGAAGTCTCAAAACCTCTAGATCAGTGGACTCGGGAAGAGAAGAAGGCATCAAAATTCAACTCCAAGGCAATCTCCACCATCTTCTCAGCTGTTGATATTGATTAATTCAAGATTATTCAAGCATGTGAGTCAGCCAAAGAAACATGGGATACACTGGTTAATTACTTTGAAGGGGATGTCAGTGTGAAGCGTACACGTCTTGACCGTTTGGAAATAAAATGGGAAAATCTGAAAATGAGAGAAGATGAAGCCCTAGCAAGCTTTACTACCAAGTTGAACACCATAGCTAATCAAGCAGCTGTTTCAGACAAAATTTTGATGAATCCAAACTGGTCAAAAGGCTTGTCAGATGCTTGCCAAAACACTTTGAGAATTACAAGGTTGTCATCAAGACCACCATGAATTCCGATGACACTAAGTTTGATAAACTGGTAGGTTTGTTCATGGCTGCTGAGCTGGAAAGAGCAGAGGATAATCCTCCACCAGTAACTGGCATTGTAATTGATGCAAATTCTGAGGATGATCGAGTTAAGAAGCTAGAAGATGCTGTTAGCTTGATGGCCAAGAGCTTCAATAATATGGTGAAGAGATTGGACAAAGGAGTGTCACAGAGCTTGGGGCGATACAATAAAGATTCAAACCAAAGAATTCAAGAACATATGAAGAACGCCAAGAGTGGAAGAATGAGCAGAAATGTCATGAGTGTGAGGGTACCGAACACTATCAGCGAGAGTGTCCATTGTTCAAAAGGAAGAAATGAAATGCCTTGGGTGTAAAGGGGTGGAACATCTCAAGACTGAGTGTCCGAATCTGCAGAGAAACAGTGACAAATCAATGGTGGTCGAGCTGAGCGACTTTGAGTCAGAAGATGATGAAGATACCAAAGATTTGCTACTGAACTTCGTGGCATTGGTCAGTGTTTAAAGAGCCAACTCTGAGACAGACTCCTCTGATGATGAAAATGAGGAATGAATCGATGTGGAGAAGGAATATCGTCAGCTGTACGATCAATGGGTAAAGCTCAGTCATGAGAACATCAAGTTAATTAAGGACACCGCTATGCTTAAGGCTCAAGTCAACATTCTCACCCTTGATTCAAGCAATTCAGAAGACAAAGGAAATATGACCCCGAAACCTCAAAACATTGCCATAGATATTAAGGAGATTGAATAAGAACTACTCAATGAGAAACAAAAGAATCTCGTTTTAGAGGACAATTTTGCTAAGATGTGGCAAGCTTACACTAAAGAACAAGCTAAGTCTCGAGGTTTAGAACAAGATCTTAATGAAAATCATCAAAAGATAAGGATGCTGAACAAGGGCACCAAGGATCTTGATTAGTTGTTGTCCATTGGTCAGCCACCCAAAGCCAACTAGGGACTTAGTTTCAAGGGAACATAATCTGCCAAAATGGTGTTCGTTCAGGAAAAAAAAACTGCTACAAGAGTAGACAATTGAAGTAGTGAACGGTGAAAGTTTTGGATCCAAAAGGTGAGGAGAGGAGTCGATCACCAAGGGGAAGGTTAGTACTGCAGTCTCAAATAATAGAAAACAGGTCATCAAACCAAGTGAGCAAGTGTGTGAGAAACTACCTACCCCACCAAAAACCAAGACCAGAGGGTGCTTTGCTTGTGGACGACCTCGACACAAAAAGGCTTTCTGATACAGATTTCTCCGAAAGATTAAGCAAGCTTGGAAACCTGGTCAGTGCTCAATTGAAAGGAAGTGGTTTGTAAGGTTCTGGATACCCAAAGATAAACCCTATCCGAGTAGAGAGCCAGAACAGGAGGAAGGAGAAATCATGTACAATCATGTTATAATGGGGGATGATTATGAATCTGATGAAGAAGAGTCAGAAACCGCATACACTGTCATTGAAAAGGAGGTACAAGATGTGTGGTACTTTGACAGTGGATGCTCACGACATATGACTGGAAACGATGGAGTCTTGCCTGGATTGGTGCATACATCCAGAAGAAAAGTTATCTTTAGTGATAGTAAAAAAGGAATGATCCAGGGAATAGGATCAATCACTTACTCGAGTCAACCACCACTGATCGATGTATACCTGGTAAAAGCTCTCAAATCGAACCTCATCAGTGTTAGCCAACTATGCGATGAAGGTCTAACGGTCATGTTCGACAAGGTTGAATGCGGAGCTGTAAATTCACAGGAACGAATAGTGCTCTCAGGAATTCGTACGGGGAACAACTGTTATATGTGGCGAAGAAATGCAAATGAAGAAGAGTCCAAAAGTTCAAGAGGAAACAATGAACTAGGGCAAGAAGCTCTAAGTCAAGAACTGGAAAAGTTGACAATTGAAGGTCTCTGGAAACATGATGCGGTCCCTTTGAAGGCTGCCATGAATCAAGAACTAAAACAAGTGGATGCTGAAAAATGTTTGGCAACAAGTTCCCAATCTTGAATGTCTGCAGAGCCAAGAAGAACTTCACGATAGTGTGACATGTCGTGAGAAAACTGAATGGAAGAGTGAACTGAAAAAGGGACTAAGGCTAAGCCTCACTAGTGATGTGGAGTATTTTCTTGGCTGTCAGAACATGAGTTTGGAGAAAGACATTTACAGTCACTGTCTGATCAGAAGGTTGGGTGAGGAAGCAGATAGGCTCATCGGCTGGGAGAACAGAACTAACTAGGTGATTTACTGCAACAAAGAACTCATGTTGAGCCTAGTGTATCTCACAACAAACCAACGAGATCTTTGCAAAAAACTTGGGATGATTTGGAACGATCTGGTTGATCCTAAGATTGTGCTAACCAAAGCAAAGCGTGTGATCCTTCACATGCTGGAAAAGGTGAATATTGAAATGGGCGAAATAATGAATTTGACTATTTGTGATATAGGTATGCGTGATGGGAGCTGGTCATTGATTCAGAAGCTCTGTGAAGAGAGTGACAAACAAAGGTGATGGGCCAGAGTTGGTGAATACTTCAGATTGGGAAAACGGTTAGTTCAAATCTGTTGGATGATTCACGTCATCAGCAATTATGGTAACACTATAAGTGTGAACAAATTCAAGCCGTTTGCTTTTAACTAGTCTAATTCAATTTGTCTCACTAAAACTTGGGAAAGAACATGTGAAATCAAGGCACATAAGTGTGAACAAACTCTTGGTCTACACCCACTTGAAACAATGTCTAAGAATCATTGAAAATAGAACGCCAAACCCTCAAGTCACTGATTTATTTAGAAGACCCGTAGATCTCAACATCCTTTTGAATGTTCGAAGGGCTCTTGGGATATATGATCTCTAGATATCAAACTATAGTAAGATGATCATCCCTGTGTTAATAAGCCCCACTGACAGATGACTAGACTAGCCACAACAGGAAAGATTCAACCTACTATGAGTCATTAGTGTGTCAAACTACTCGGTAAGATCCATAATCACACCGAAACTGGCTGTTACCACTGTTTGGAATTTAGTATGATCAATGTGGGTAATGAGATAGGGAGAGGTTGTCGTTTGGATAGCATCATTGTCACTCGTGTTACATGTCCTTCTCTTGGACTATGAAGGTAGAGTGCCTAGATAGTTAAGAAGAGCTCAGAAATCGTTCTAAAGACAAGAAAAATAAGTGCAGTGTCGAAGAGAAAACCGACGTGCAGGAGTATAATGCCAAAGCAAAATAAATGTCTGCTGATGATTCAAACTCTGAACGGGTTCAAGATGTGAATGCATCCCAGCTGAGAAACGCAACATCAAGGTTGAGGCAAATACTCCTGCTAAAATAGCTCTAGAACGACTAACTATCTTTCGATGACTAGATTGATCTCATTCAAGATGACCTCTGCCATTTAATAGGTTGATTTCAGTCTATAAACATAGGAAAGAGGCTCTACTCTGAATCGACATTAATGCACCTCGTCTGAGGAATGCAGTGTTTGTGTGACTCGGTAGGACTGTTTGTTTAAGTGGTGGAAAAATATAATAAGATGGGGTGAAATGATTCAGTTGAACGGGAGAGAAAGAGGTATGTCAGTCCAGTAATTTTCAAGAAAAATGAGGTTGTAAGTGCTATATTCATGAAAAATTAGACATAAATAATGATGTTGAATCAGAACTACAAAATGTCAAGAGTGACTATCATAATCATGGAGCTTGTCAAATGTATGGTTTTATGTGGGACCCTGTCGGAATAATCTATAGGTTTGAGTGAAAGTTTTTATCAAGGACTGTTTTTAGGGCTTTGAGCAGCTCATCAACACAAAGAAAGAGGAAGGAACCAATGATGTCAAACCGATTCATCTCCGATCTGGCTCATCAGAAGAATCAGAAGTTGACTCTCAGAGGATATTGTGTTCTAAAGACTCTCGCGACACAGGAGACGGGTGTACTTCCAGTTCACAAATTCATCGATACCATTGGATGGAGGATTACTGTAACCAACGTTCAACCCTTCTAAACAATTCTGGTAAGAGAGTGTTTGGCTAATCTTAGATCGAACTCACCATACGTCCACATCAGATCAACAAACTTTGAGATATCGCCTCTGATGATCAATTGTGTGTTTGATACTCACAACATGAGAGCAAGAAA